>MJUU01016272.1:46375-92995 GCA_002080025.1 Modiolus philippinarum | reverse complement strand
GGAAAGTCTGAAAAGCGGAAGATTTTGCCTTCCGCCGGAAGAATCACATGTATGATTAAGCGCGAGTTCCTAATACCGAAAAGGTCAACTGGTCAATTTTCTTTATCGGTGTGTTGTCACATTAGTTTAGTGACCAATCAAATGTCAGCATTTAAATTTACCTGGACTGACTCTGAGATGAAATTCGGAAGTTCTCTAATTTCTGCATTTGGTTAACATTAGACAGAGACACATAAAACATGTATTATATGTCTCTGCATTGCAACACTGAAAAATTGGACCCACTTATTTCGGGTTTGGATCATCCAAATAAACCCATGATTGGTTTTATGTGTTCTGAATGGGACCAAGAACCACATACTTTAATTTCATGTAAATAGGTATAGAGAATTTCATTTTAGGACTCGGGGGTTTACCATACATTTACAAGAGGTTACACAATGTTTCACCCAGGAAGAAATCAATAACCCGGATCTACGACTACGGAAAAAAAAACTACCCAATATGGACCATAGGCATAGTACCAAACCTGTTAAATTAAGATCATTGCCTAGAACATGGTATGTTTCCTGGTAGGGTAAGTTTGGTGAAGTTCGTCCACCGGGTGAATTCGGAAAGACCATTTTGAACATCGCTTACTCTTTTATAAATAGTCGGTATTATTTGAGAATGACGTCATTCAAAGAAATAGTAATGCACAAGACGTCCCGAATGCCACAACCGGAAAGCGTGGTAGTACAATAATTTTTGAAACTGTTCCCAGTACGAAAACTACGAAATGCTAGTGACTAGGTTCTGGGTAAATCGGACAACAGAGGTATACTTCGGACATAATGTTTTGAAACTCAAGAAAGTATAAGAGAAATGTTGAAATAAAAGGTAAAAAATTTCATTTCAAACATTTTTGCTATATTTATCTGCAACGCTCTCTTTTTCTGTGTTCTTTTAAACAATATATATTATAAAATATACTTGTCTGTCCGAAGTTTTCAGATTTCTGTACGAATTTTCCAGATCCTGGACGATTTTCCCCGACTAAAACAATGTGGATTACTGATGAAATACGCCGGTAATATTGGCTTCATTCGGGCGTTTTCTGCATTTATCATTCCTATAACGGTTTTTGATAAGATTTAACCCTTCTGAAAGACATTGGGTATTGCCCGTGGTCAGTTGCTTGGCGTGCCATTGGGATGTTGACTTTACTGTCCGAAATACACCGTATCTACCCTATGTCCTGTCTTGAACAGGATATATTTCCCCGAGGGTCATTTGGCACAATATTACCAAAATTTAGGGTTAGTAGCCCCAAACCCGGACCTGTTGATCTATCCTCTGTCTTTTTTGTAGGTGAACACACGTAGTCGTTTAAGGAAGGATCTAGATTGGTCATTTGTGATGAAAGGGTGAATTCAAATATTGATTCTTTTCTGTATTCAATACACAAAAGTACTATATTGCCTACCAACTCCTCTCTCTGATGAACGTTCTCTTCCCGCCATCTCACATGTGAATGGTGTGTCTAATTGAAGTCGGTTACGGATCTGATCGTGGTACATTCCGAACACAGAGGTACCAACCAGTACCATTTTGAGCCCAAAATTACTCAAAAAGCCATGGGAAAGTGCTTTTTTTTTTAATTTTGAAGACCTTGCTTTATAGGTCAAAAGCGGAAAATGAGGTTGGGTTTTTGTCGAAAAAGGAACCCCCTATATTTTAGTCATGTGACCAACCTCTGCGTCCCTAAAGAAAACATAGTTTTATAGATAAATACGAAACAATTATATTAAATAAATTTTCAAGTAAATTAATTGTAAAGTAAAGATAGCAAAATTTTATCAATTAATAGTATACTTAATTAAGACAGAAAAATAATTTACTAGAATAACGAAGCCTGTCCTTGTTTAAAACGGGCAATTTCATTGGATATCCAGGTTTTTTAAGTATATACCAAATTAAATCCGTATATGCATACTTATTTCTGTATATACCTAAATCGAATTCCGTATATACGTAATTATTTCTGTATATACGTAATTCGAATTCTGTATATACGTAATTATTTCTGTATACACGTAATTCGAATTCCGTATATACGTATTTATTTCCGTATATACGTATTTATTTCTGTATATACATAAATCGAATTCCGTATATACATAATTATTTATGTATATACGTAAATCGAATTATGTATATACGTTAATCAAATTTCGTATATACGTAATTATTTTTGTATATACGTAATTAATTATTTTTGACCCTGATACCGCGCCATACATTTCACTAAAAAGTGTAAAAAATAGGTATTTCTCTAGAATGGAAAAGTAGCCTCCCTTGTTTCCATGGCAACCATTATCAGAAGTAACCAAAAAATGTTGTAATTTATTATTTTTTTGTGATAAGCCAATAACCTACAAAGTTTGAAGTATTTCTGAAACTATGCGTACCAAACCCTATATGAGAAAGGTTGATATTTGCAGAGAATTCCTGTTAATCCCCTAGTCAAATCAAAGCTCATAAATTGTCAAAACATTGCTAATACACCGACGAATTTAATGACAAAAAGGTATCATTCATCAAAATCCAAGTTCCAATTTTGTCAAGAAGTTGTTCAGGTTACAAAAACAGGATAACAGTAAACACCTACAATGGACGGGGACTACAATCACATACCACAATTTACTACAAGCGAACTACAATAGAAAAACAATAAAGAAAAAAAGGAACAAACATAAATAACAATAGGAAATCGCGATAGCCGGACTTGATACCGCACTAGCAAAAGCCAGTGGTAGGGTTAAACCGGTTAATGGGTACCCAAACCTCCCCTTTCTGCATCTCGTTTCCCTGTAGTATAATAATTGATTGATTAATTGAATATTGTTTAACGTCTACTCAGAAATATTTCAGCTATATCAAGACGATATCAAGTTTGTTAATAAATAATCACTTTGGGGTATGGAAAGGGCCATGGGACGGGAAATTCTGACTGCCACTGGAAAAGTAGGTTGAAATCGTCAAGGGCGGGAAATTTAGCCTTGCAGCCGATCACCTACGGACCACCCCAAAAAGAGCTCGCTTATAGGGTTCTTTAACGTGCAGGAAGCGTGGCATTTCTTCCAACACGTGGACTGTAGTATAATAAACATGCGAATAAAACTCAATACAGGTAGACTACTAACTGAATGACCACTATCTTGGAAAAAGTAATTTAAAAAGATGCGTTAAAGAGTGCTCGCCGCTAATCTGCCGGCTAGCTCAAGGAATCTAGTCTGCTGGTAAAACACTGTCGCACTACGGAAGAAAAAGTGTTTGGTAAAGAGCCATCATGTATTTCAGAAGACATCGGCAGTATATATGTAAAGTCTTCAAGTCACTGGAATCTAAAGCCAATTTAACGGATTTGTTCAGGTTGAGATATATACACCCCGTAGGATGAAGCTAGGGGAACGTCGCCCGTCAAGTAAGGGAAATTAGTAATAGTTAAATCAGAATTATCCCTTTTATCATAAATTTTAGTTTTCATTTTACCAGAGTCAATGATGATACTTAGATCCAGAAAAGGGCAGTATTAAGAATCACTGTTTGCTATATTAAGTTTCAGTTGTTGTGGGTAAATCTAAAAACTGGGGATGGTCAAAAGAAAGATATTGTCAATGAACCTGCTAATATCATTGAGAAAAGAAATACGGTACATTTCCATTTTTTTGGGTTTTTTTTTCATGAAACAACGGCAGTAGAATACCGAAGGAACAAAGGGGTGAAATTCACAAAAATCGAAGTCCAAAGACAGGGCAAAAACGAGAACACAGAAAACAATGACGTTAGACAGAAAAACAATGACGCCAGACAGACACAAAGCACAGTACCAGAAACCACAACATTCAGAACAAAGACACTCACAGTGTGAACTCCAGTGAAACTGAGAGTGACATCAGGTGCTCCGGAAGGGTAAGCATGTCCTGCTCTGTTAACAGCACCCGTCACACTGTGAGTGATTCAATCCGGGAAAATGTCAAAGTCGGTAGTCAAATCCGGGAAGACGTGAATCTAGCTGAAAATATCCACTTTCATTTGAGAAACTGACACGTCATATCTTTCAATGATGCTATGGTGACGGCCATAGAATTTCTTGAGGGATGAAATCTACAAAGGTTGAACAAATCCCTGACTAAGCAGCTTTTGGGACAGTGTTTTTGCTCTGTTCAAAAAATCACTGTACAAACTGCAAGCTCGACAGTAACGAATCAACTGTGAAATGTACACTCCATAGGCTGGAGAGGTGGGTATATCATGAAGTCAGTCGATATTTGTCTTGTATTTGTGGTTATAATTAAAGTATAATTGAAGTACTGCGTTCGACCTTTGAACTGTAACTTTCTGTTAAATTTTATTGAAAGACGGTCAGATTTGCTTGCTTTTTGTAAGATGGGTCATGTGTTTGTCTTTTTTTATAGAGACAAAAGGGCATAATTTCATAAATATTGTATTATTTTTTGTCAGAATTGGATGTAATAAAATAATTAAACATGCAAAACAGAAGCCATGCAGCTTTAAAATGCCATTTTAATGCCCAAAAAGGAATAACGCCATTTCTCGGCAAGCAAAATTATTTATTTATATTAGTCTGCCATCTATACATAAATTCCTAGTCACGTTTTAAAAAAATCTATTGTGTGTTTTTCCAAATGTATTTATATCTTGGGGAGTTTAAAGAGATAAAAATAAATGTCCTACACTGAAAATTTTCTCATAAACCTGGCAACATGATATCAGGCGATTTAAAAAGTAAGTCACTTAACTGCACTGAATTCTGTAATGTACTCGTAAAAATAGGTTGATATATGGAAAATGAAGTATATAATTATTATTTTGAATACTGCATTTAATTTTAACAACAATTTAAGTCAATAAATCATACATTTTTCTAACTCTAAAAAGATGCAGCTTTTAAAATAATGTGAAAAAACATCAACAAAGTAAGATGAACATTCGTCCATAAACATTTGAACAATAATAAACAGAAATAACAAAACAGGCTAAAATACTGAATATCTCTAGAGGTAATTGCACAAAAACATTAAACCACTAAGATAATTGTGGTAAGAAGTGACATGACACCTTCTACATTGTAATGAAAATTGATTTAAATACGTGTACAAATGAACATCAGAAAAAGAAGAACATCACACATACATGTATTTAAATACAAATAACCAAATACCGAAATTACTGTATTCTGTATATGGCCATTTCGACAATTTATGTCTCTTCAGTGTAGATAAATCTAATCATTTGGAATAACATAATCCCATATATGTTCAAAAAAACTGATAGAGAGCAAGTAACCAAAATGATCTTAATTGAAAAAAAAATCAGCCAAGGACAGAAGTAAACACAGGTTTAAAAAATCGACTTTTTCAAGAACATAAGCAGGAACTTCAAAAGGATCATCAGTTCAGTAAATTAAAAAAATACAGAATACTACATGCACAAATATGCTTAACCTTTTATTATTGCTCAAAGTATTTTGATACTTTTGATAGTTTCTTTTCTCTTTTCAAAGATTATTGAATTTCTGAAATTTAACTGCATGTATGAAAGGCGATTTTTACAAATACATTCAGCATTTATCATGTTTTTTTTTGTACATAAGGATAAATGTGTGTGTGTGTGTGTGTGTGTGTAAAATATTTTTATTTCATATTGTAAAACACCTTGGAATATGCATATGTGGAAATAGGCGTTTAATCAAATAAATATGTTTATTGAACAGTAAAATAATTCATCTTAAGTACTACATCAGTTAAACATGAATACATTATCAGTCAAATATAACTAATATGAAAAAAAAAATAATAATAAATAAAAACTTACTGAAAATCCTTAGAAGTGTGTATAATCCCAATTTTGAAAGCTATTTATAGAAATGTATCAACCTGGGACCCAGAAAAGAAAGGACATAATCATGCTTTGTCAAACAGGGTGTTATTTTGCGATATGTACGAGACAAGAAAGTCGTAAAAAATCGAAACTAAGTGTTTTGCCAAAATACCCGATTTTCGCTTAGAGATAATGGTTTTCTTCCTCAATTACCCTTTATTTCGATCGGAATACATTATCGATTCTAAATGTCTTGCCTAGTCTCTATGCTAAAGTCACCAGTTTCATTGTGTTTATTGATTTTTCGTTTACATGATTTTAATATTTTGAATTGTAGATTTAACCCAAGTATAATTTTTCAAAGCATTTAGTCTCATTTTAAAAGGACCTTCTAAGTGTTGTATCAGTTTATGTGTATATTGGTATCTGGACTGAAGGAACGAAGGAATGCTTGGTGTTATGACATTATAATTAAAAGCTTACAAAGGTTTCTGACAATTGCGAAGTTCACTAATGTATCAAAATAAATAATCCACTTCTTTCTTACAATAATTAAAGGAAATCGGCTTCAATTGCGTCTGTGACTGTGATGGGGATAGGACTTAGGCGAGCTATCTACTGGACGTTGCCTATTATTAACATTATTTGTAGGTTTGGATGAAAAATTTGTAGAATTATTATGATTTCTGAAAAATTTCTGTTGTTTATTAAAAAAAATGTGCAAGTGAAAAAACATCGGCTAAACATTCTGCACTTTCCAAAGTTTCAGCTTTTTGTTCATCATAACAATTTAAATGTCATTACAAATACTTAATTCTTAAATTGAAATACACTGAAGCAATTCGTCATGATTGTTCTTTATTTTTTTTATGTACACCAACTGTCAAATAGTTGCTCTTTTGTTATAGCAAAATCTACACAGGTTTGGTCACTCTGTTTGTCTGCATTCCTAAATTTTTGGCGATAAGCTTCAGGGACCAATTCAAAGGCTTTAATTAATGAAGAAAAGATAACGAGAAACACTTCTTTAAAATGCCAAAATCTGAAGCCTGTTCTACTGTCAATTGTGTAAATTTCCCTGGCCTTACCACTCTCTGTAATAGCATTGACCAATTAGGCCAGTTTATAAATTTTGAGCTATTTTCTCAAAATGCTCAAAATATTTTTCAACATCCTTTTCTTGAAAAGGAGGGACAAACTAAATGTTTTTGCAACATTAATCAGCGCTGGGGTTGATTACTTAAAAATGTAATCGATTACATCCTGATTACTCAAAATTTTAAGAGTAATCGATTACATATGATTAATTTTGTCCAAGTAATCATAATTACAGCATGATTACGCACGACTACCTCAAATATTTTTGCCACACATGATTTAAAAGAAAATTAATTATTTTATTGGCATAAGTAATGAATGACTTATTTTTGCAAAATAATTTATAGACATGTCCTAGCAGAAACATTTAATGTATTATACAGAAATTCAGGATTGTGATAAAAATAATAAAACATGACTTAAGCATCCGACAGTTCATATTTTATTTTTTTAACACTTAAAGACAATTTAACAATCAATAAACATATTTACCAATAATGACATTCTTATCTTTCTCTAACTAGTATTAATGATACCTTTAAAATAATTAAGGTGTCAAAAATAAACTGAATGAATGAATGAATAATGCATTTACATTTAAATAATATTAAACAATTTTTAATTTGACAAACGATCGTTTAGTTTTTAAAAGCTAATTCCAAGCAATGGCAATAATTATGTTTTTACAAAATTCTACTTTATTCATACAGTTATTACTATTGCAATATGTTGATAGGATATTATTTACAAATAAATAAAATGTGGTTAAGGTTTATTGGGAAAAACTTGTTTCTTTGGCTAAAATGTATGTGTAATTTGATTTCTTAAAAAAAAAGAATGAACCAAGACATTATATCTGACTTTAATTAAATACTTAATATTCAAGAACTGTTTCATCATTTAATATTTCAACATTATTCCAATTTGCAAAATAAATTACAACAGTTTTTATTAAAATTGTAAAATTACAATTATATATATTCTAAATAATAGCAGTGAAAAAGGAATTAACTCAATATGAGTAATACATGTCATGCATGTAATGTAAAAAGGGTAAACATTTCAAAAGAATTCATGTTAAAATATATTTCTATGATAATGTATTCATTAGAGATTCTCTCAAGAACATGTACACAATATGAATTTATAAAAGTCATTTAGAATATTTTTGAGGAGTCCACACTGCAGGAGAGACAAAATGAAAGCATATGTATTTTGACAAAGTGTTTACAAATACATAGTAAAATCAAGAAATGAAGTAACTTTTTTTGTTTTTGATTTTCATCATTCAGTCAATATGGGCCTTCAAGACAGTTCCTATCACATTGTACATTTGTTATGGAAATAAAAAACCTTGGTCCTTAACTTTTTTTGTTGAGTACTATTTTTTAATATAAGCAAACAACTCCTATAGATTGCAAGTACAAACTATTCAAAAACACCATTTTCAGAAAGCATATATATATATTTTTAGATGTTTAATGTCTGCATTGAATGTAAAGGGAACAAAAGAAACTAGGTTATTGGAACCATAATACAAAGAATGGGTATTCGATAAATTACTTTTGATACATATATAAGGTAATTCATCAGGCAAATCAGAGTATTAGTAAGTCACATTTTATACACATAAAGTGTTTTTATTGCTTCCACGAGGTAAGAAATTGTATTTTTTTAGTCGAATTATAAGTAGTTAGGGCATTTCTTTTGTATTTTAAAAAAGCAGCTAAAGAACATAAAGAATAATCAAACTTTGGTTAAATGTGAAATTATTCCTTCATAAAAAAATCTGTTATGAATAGTTAACAACACACAGTTCTATACATAAAGTAAAACCTCATATTTCGGCATAGCATGGAAACTTTTGATTGATTGATTGATTATTGTTTAACGTCTACTCAGCAATATATCAGCTATATCAAGAAGAGAACAAGTTTGTTAATAAATAATCATTTTGGAGTATAGAAAGGGCCATGGGACAGGAAATTCTGACTGCCACTGGATTGATTGATTGATTGAATATTGTTAAACGTCTACTCAGCAATATTTCAGCTATATCAAGACGAGAACAAGTTTGTTAATAAATAATCACTTTGGGGTAAGGGTCATGGGACGGGAAATTCTGACTGCCAGAAGGGTGAAATCGAAAAGGGCGGAGAATTTAGCCTTGTAGCCGATCACCTACGGACCACTCAAAAAAAGCTTGCTACAGGGATTCTTCAACGTGCAGGAAGCGTGGAATTATATCCAACACGTAGACCTGAGTTTACATTCCATCCGAAAGATGAGTTGTGTATTTATTAATCCCGCACAACCACGGAATGGGTCCTATTTCTATATCCCGGGGTTCCCTCGGGATCAGCCAAATTTAGGAGGGGTTTAGGAGGGGTCATATTTTGTACACCTTTAGTGTATTATGATAACGTGTGTAGCACTCAGAGATAAAGAAATGTTATAACTTATTTGTATAATGATGCTAAGGGACCGATCATTTAACTTGAAATTTATTTATTTTTATTAACTAGTATAAACAAAATATTTTTTTTTTAAATGTTTTATTTTTTGGGGCAGAAAGCCCCCTTCAGAATATTTTTTTTTCATTTTTGCAGCCAAAATATTCTTTACACTAAAAATCAGCCTCAAAATGTTTTTTTTCGAAAAAAAACAACTGCATTCCTGATTGCTGTTTGCGGTGAATTGTGGGACAAATCAAACGGTATTAAGATGTAGCATGGCGACAAAGAAGTAAATAAGGCGACAGAGTGTATTAGAGTTAATTATATGCATAGATTAATATTAAGTAGGTCTTTAAATACATTTGTTTGGTTATCTACGACTGCAACATGCTAAATTTAAACGCACATGCAAAATATCGTAGTAAATCAATTTTCCCTTCTAAACGCGTATATGTTGATTTAGTACCAAATTTCATAGGAAAGATTATTTGCTATAAGGATAACCACCTCGAATGGTTCTGGACCTCAGTATTTAGATAGTAAACCAAAAGGCGTCCAAAAAATGAAACTCCTTTTTGGCGACAATGCCAAATCTTTTTCACAAAGAAGCGACACCTTTTTAGTGTAAATTTAAACAGGTTGCAACACCTTTTTACTGTTTTGTGCAACACTATATTGATGTATACGAAAACACATCAAAACGTTATAATGTCTTGTACAGCGAAATGGGCACACGATAAATAAATAATTATTGACAAAAACTTTATTTCAATATTTGTCCAGAAAATGTACACATATTTTCTGATTTATGTAATAAACATCTGTCAAAGATTCCATTTTTGTGAAGAGTGGAATTGTATCCTATAGAAATGTTAAGTGTCATTGGTATCTTTTGACATGATAAATTTGGCTGTGCATTATTGTTGACTTTTAACAATCCCCGTGTTTGAGATGTATGCTCTTCATTTTTTTTAGATATGGTGTACTTGTACATTAGATTAGATCTCATGTGTACACTGTTTATAACTATGATTTAAATTTAAATTCTAAAACCTAAGGTTTAACTCCCTCCATCGTGGTTTTTTCATTAGTTATTTTTGATATTACTGATTATTCGGATTTCGTTTGGTTTTTGCATTTTAAACATTTATTGAAATTGTGGATTTCCTTTGTTTGAACAACAATAAAAGCGTTGTTCCTTTCCTTTTTTTTACCATGTATTTGTAGAGACTTGTCTCATGTGCATTTACTCCATATCCTTTTATTCACCATGCCCTGTCTCAGGAATTGCAAAACTAGAGGACTTTTCAAAAAATCATTTGGTTCGTATTTCGGTTTCGGCATTTAAATACAGTGAAACAGTTCCGGTTATCAACCGAACACGGTAGGTGTTATTCATGCTGAACACAGTTCATAACACTGTTCATATAATATTACTTTGTCATTGTTTACTGTGTGGTTATTATATTTCGCGGGGTATTAATTTTCGCGCTATTCGCGTTTAAAACTAAAACCGCGAAAATTTATATCCGTGAATATTTTATTTTAAATCTGAATATAAATTAAGATTATAACTTTCACTAAAAATTCTCGAATATAATACCCCGCGAATTAATCCAACAATGAAAACCGCGAAATTTTAATACCGCGAATGTAAAGCCCTATAAAAGTCTGTGACACTACACTAATTTCGTTAGAATTAAAATGTATCTAATGATTAAGTTGTGTATTGTTAGCCAACCGTACAAGTAATAACCGGAAGCAAAGAGTGTTTTATCTTCATTTGATTGGAGGGCTCGAATCCAGGAAAAGATAACAACACTTTTTGAAAAGGGCTATTGTACCTTAGTGATGGAAATGACTTCTGGCCTCGGACAACAGTTCACAAGTCATTTCCATCACCCCGGGACAATATATTTCGCTGTTTCTTTCAAAGGCATGAAATAACTGTATATGGTTTGAATATGTAATTCATAATTTAATCCAACATCAAACGAATACGAAATGAAAAGGATGTGATTATGATTATGATATGATCAGAAAATATTCGAATATTCATATTAAAACTAACAGTTAACCCCCAAAAATTTAACTGATGTATTCTTGTTTGACATCAACTGCTTAAGTTTTATTGTGACCTGATGTTTTAAGAATCTGATTTATTAAAAGAAAACAAAAACAAAAACAAAACAAACCCCCACCTCCACCCCAAAAAAAAAACAAAAACAAAAACAAAAACAAAACAAAAACAAACAAACACGGAAACCCTCTAACATCGCAAACAAATTGCAAATTTTAGGAATAGCATTTCAGTAAGCACAAAAAGGCATTATGGTCAACAAATTTTCATGCGAAGGTTAGTTGTAATCGGATGAAAGATTAAAGCGTAGTAGCGCCCATAACGTTAACTTAATTCAAATTTTAAGTTAAAAGGGCCAAACTCTCTTAAAGACGTCAAGTATAATGACTACGTATTATGCTCAACTAGGCTTGGTGGTCAGAATCCTCTAAAGATTGATAACGATCAAATATGTAGAAGAAATATTTTCCAAAACTAAATTTGACTGATTTTAGGTGAAAAGGGGCAATTACTCTATCTATCAAAGAAAAACAAAAAGAAAAAAAATGGTCGAACATTGTAAAACAAGAAAACAGAAAACTTTGTATGCCAATAGACATATTATTACAACATTTTGACACTATGAAAGCACCTATATTATTGTATAGTAGAAGTTTGGGGTAACGGAAATAATGATATTGTCAAGTCTTTGCATTTAGAATTTTGTAAGTATATATCGAAAGTTAAAACAATGTACTCACAATTGTATTGTTCATGCAGAACTTCCTATATTAGTATGTATAAAAGCAAAATGGTTGGTTTTTGGCAACGAATTATAAATTGTAAAAAAGGGAATATTTCTCATTTATTATATAAGCTTGATGCAGGTGATGTGTATCATTCTAAATTGTTGTCATGTATAAGAAATAATTTGTTTGAATGTATTTATTATCAATGTTTGGTAAATGGAACTTTATCAGTTAATTTTAATCTGTTAGAATTGTAAAGCAGTTTTTATTTCATAATAAATTTGTTGCATATTGTGGATAACACAAATATTTGATTCACCTAAGTGTACAATGTATTAACTATAGAATTTACAAGTCTGATTTGGGTTTGAGCACGAACTCTCTGTTCTTCCACCAGAATAATTATATACATGAAGTTTCCAGTAGTCAAGGAAGAAATAGGTGACGAGCTTAAAATTTATATGTGTTCACATTTGAAATAAATACTGCAAACGTTGACATAATATTTCTCAATTTCAGAACATATTATCTATCACTCGTTCCGTTAGGAATAAATTTTATTTGATCTGCTTTAAAGATTTTCTATATTACTTTATCCTTTGGAACATTAAACATATAGTGACATTACTGATTTTTAACAAATCTAGCTGGTTTAGTTATCCTTTCTTCAACATACTTGTTCCAAAAAGATGTGTCCAATTTGTCAAAAAAGTGTTTCTTTCACCCCAAAAAGTTGTCACATTGCGCAAAAATGCTGCCAAAAAGATTCTCATTTCGAAATTATAAATCATCACACTTTTAGCTTTATTGCGTTTGTTAACATTTTTCAATGAAAGAAAATGTTTCTTGTCTATCAACAACTTGTGGCAAAACGTTATTTAAAAATTAAACTTGCCTGGATAAGGTTTGTTCTACTTCTACGTGTCTTTATTATAAAGTATTAAATCCACTTGGTTGACGTGTAAAATTAAAGTATATACAGCACATGATTGAGGTATCATTCATCAGAGTGTGTGCGTATAAAATTTTGTGTTTCGGTGTCATTTTGCATCATTTATAAAAAATTTTATTATTCATTTTCTTAAAATAAACAAAAAAGACGTCAATCAGGAATGCAATTGCTCCCAAAAAGGCACATTCTCGCGTCGTACTTCGTACCCAGTAGTGTTAACACGCTTACAGAAATAAAGAAACTAAAACCCATGTGAGATTGGTGTGCAGCGGACTAGCTGATCTTTAACACATTCAAGTTGATTAAATTTTTAATCAAACTCTTATATTCAACACCCCTTCAAAAATAGCGCAATGATACACATGGAAACGATGATAGCAACAACATTGCGGCATATTTGAGACTGGAGATTACGGAACAAATTGAGTAGAAATTAGAGACACAATCTCTAACATTGATTTCCTAACCCGGTTTATTACGATAATTGCTCACATGTCGATAGTTACATTTTCGCATTTTCAAGTTTTCAGGTAAACCTCGAACTTTAAAATGTGAAAATTTAACTATCTCGATGTTAGAAATATACGCAATAAACTGGAATCAATGTTAGAGACTAAATATCTCGTTAATATATTTGGACACCGATGTTACTGTTATTTTCTGCATATGCGCATTTCGAAAACTTATGTCTCATCAGTGCAGATTAAATCAAAACATTTGGAAGTCCATTACCCAAAAACGTGTAGGAGCTGATAAGGGAACAAATAACCAAAAAGATTGATTGATTGATTGAATATTGTTTAATGTCTACTTAGCAATATTTCAGCTATATCAGGACGAGAACAAGCTTGTTAATAAATAATCACTTTGGGGTATGGAAAGGGTCATGGGACGGGAAATTCTGACTGCCACTTGAAAAGTAGGGTGAAATCGAAAAGGGCGGAGAATTTAGCCTTATAACCAAAAGGATCTAAATAGAAAAGCCAAAATTGAGCTAAGGACAGAGCTATGCATGAGGGAGATACTCCTTATATAAAATTGTTTTAAACAAAAATTTGTAAAATTTAGATATTGCAAGTTTTTATAAAATCGGTTTTCGGGTCAGCACCGAAGTACTGACTACATAAATTGTCAAAATGGCTATATGAAGAACAAGATTCAAAGTCACTTCGGTATTCTATAAATAGCAATGAATTCCGATCAAACCTGTGCTAGGGACCATTTGAACTTGCTATGAAGTATGAGCAAAGCTCGTTTTTGATGGCCTCATGGTACTGTACCTGAATCTGAGGATGAAGAATAACAAGAAAAGTGTTGTTCCGTTGTTTGGGTCTACCATGAATTTGTAATATACATTGGATCACGTGAATTTTATCGATATTCTTTAATGTGTAGGTAAAAATTGGAGAATTATACGGAACTGAGTTACTTCTATCAAGTGCCTACATTTCTAATAAAATCTATTTAAATATTATTAACTTGATTAGTAAATTCCCTTTGATAAACGTATTATCTGGACTGTTTTGAGAGTAGTGTTATCAGTGAACAAAACGATCATTGAAAATATTAATAACTTCATCTGTTTTTATTTTCTATTAATATGACGTCCGAAATAGTCAAACTATTGATAATTATGACAGATTAGATTGGTAGCCTTCATTTACTATTTACCTGTAATATCCCTATTCATATTGTATGATTTATATATTGGTTATTTCTTCTCTATTAGTTTTGTACACCTCTTGGTTTACAGTCATCCAGATGTTTTGAGGTGATCTGCATCGAAACTTAATTTACAGTAAAATCGGTATTTTAAGTATTGTTAGTGATGAATATCGAAGTAGGTAAAACAATCCTTAAAACATCGACAGTAGAATTTCGAAGGAACAAAGGAGTGGTATTTACAAAAATCGAATTCCAAAGACATGACGATACAAAAAGACACAAAGCAAATACGTTAGGCATTTACAAAGCACTGAAATTAAAAACAAACACGAGACACTTAAAGTGTGAACTCCCATGAATCTGAGATGATATCAGGTGCTCCGGAAAGGTGAGCATGTCCTGCTATGTTCACAGAACCCGTCACACTGTAAATGAGTCAATCTAGGAAAAAGTACCAAATCGGTATAGCTAAATCCGAAAAGTCATAGATCTAGCTTTCATTTGACACAATGACATGTCATATATTTCAATGATGTTATGGTGAGGGCCATATAATTTCTTGAGGGGTGAAATTTACTTGTAGTTGAAAACGGAAGTTGCAATTGGTTTAGTGTATAAATATGAAATAAGTGAAACTAATTGATCTTTGAGATAAGGTGGAATGTTTGTGCCAAACACGTCTTACATCAAAAAGAACTATCGGAACTATCTGCAGAATCATCGATCACAGTGTCAACATCTTTGCAACATATTGCAAATTCAAGTCTTTGAATATGTAAATCCGTAGAACAAAAATATAATCTGCAAATTTTTAGCTTTAAAAGCATACGTTTGTTACAGTAAATATGTCATGTAGCATTGCTTTTTTTCCAGAAGCTTATATACAAGATTACAAGACTGTACAAGCTCATAGGTTTATGTGAAATTGTCAAGAAAAATCAGACCAATATTTCATTTGAAGCGTCGAGGTCTAAAAAACAGGTTAGAAACTAGATTTTTATGATAAAGTGAACCTTATCTTAAGGATGGTCACTTCTCAGGTTTTTGAAACTGTCTCTGACTTTCGGAATTCTCTTGTTTTATACAATATTATGCATTAGAAAATTTTGCACACTGACCCCCTATTCTCTTTTCAAAATATGATAGTATATATCTTCAATAGACTTCTGACAAAATTTGATGAAATTCTTGACATGCCTTCATCAAATTTCAATGGTTGATTACCTTAATGCAAAGTGAATGAAAAAACTAGAGAGGTTCGGTTTCCCGCCAAAATTTCAGGCGTTTAAATCTCATAAACTACCACACGGACCTATCAATATTTTTGGCTTAAAATGATGTATGATCCATATTCTAATAAATAAAAATAATAATTTTAAATCCTTGATACAATAAACTTGAGGAGTGACCATCCTTAAAGATTATTAGAATTGATTTCCGAAAAGCGGAATTCAGGAGCATGCCGCTGATTTTTGTTTGTTTATCATTTCATGACTGTATACCTAATTGAAGCTACTGACTCATAACTTTATGGCAGCTTAAAATAAATTTGTTGGAAGATAAAGGCTTGCTGCTGAATGTGTATAAAGAAGTAGGAATTAAAATACTAATTCTGATCTAGTTAGTCATTAATATTTGGTCTTTAATATTGTTTTTCTGGTTGGCTTATACTTTAATTTCAAAGATATCTATATTTCAGAAAGATGATATTTCTGAAAATGATTGCGACTGCATTCGTTTTCCTCTGCGTTCGTTTATAGTACAAGATTGAAGACTCTTTGATCGCCTCAAAGTTGATTTCGTAATACAGACATTCAAATTGTGATAACACTTTTTTAAAAAGAGAAACGAAAATGACTTATTTCATAAAACAACGTCAGTAGAATACCGAAGGAACAAAGGAGTAGTATTTCCAACAATCGAAGTTGAAGGACATGGCCAAAATAAGAACACAGAAAACAATGACATTAGACAGCTACAAAGTATAGAAATAAAAACACACCCTTCAAAACAAAGACGTTCACAGTGTGAACTCCCTTGAAACTGAGAGTGACATTGGGGGCCCCGGAAGGGTGAGCATGTCCTACTGTGTTAATAGCACCCGTAACACTGTAACCGAGTCAATCTCTACAAAAGAGTCAAAATAGCCATAGTCATATCTAGATGACGAGAATAATCATGCCGAAAATGACTACTTTCATCAATAAGACAGAGATGCCCAACTAGCTGATCTCAATGAAGATCAAATAGAAGACAGCACCCATACTCTACAAGCAAATTTATTAATTTAGTAAATGATCTTTGATATAAATAACATTGACATCACAAGACTTATCGGAAAGCTACGCTTGAAGACAACCCCGCATGATACTAGACATGCTTTACAACGCATTGTTTTTTGAAATTTTACAAATGTTTCCTAAAATTTCAATTTCGGGAATGCCATCAGGCATATTTGGTACTGAATTATTCAAGCTTTTTTATTTCAGCATAATACAAGAATATTTTTCAACACATTGGTTTCGACAACCTAACTTTTTTTTGCTAGAAACCTTTTTAACCCATATGCTGCTAGGAACGCTTTACATAATAAATAAGAAGGCATGTTCAACACCACTTGTATTAATTAAATAAAAAGAGGTAACAGCACACATCTACAATGGCTGCAAATTACAACTACACGCCACAATCTGCAAGGGAACTACACAAGAAGAGTAAATAAGATTAAAAAAAAAACGTCTCAAATGTTTGAAAATTACAATTACATGCCATAATATGCAAGGAAACTACACTAACAAAAGATAAACGCAGGGTCAATAGGAACTTGGCACAGCCGGTACCGACACAAGCAAAAGCAAGCTCTATGGTTGAACCGGTTTCTGGGTGCCAAACCTTTCCTTTCTCTGTCCCGTCTCCCTAGAGTATAATAAACATACGAATAAAACCAAGCAAGTAGACTATGAACACTATGACTAGACTCTTCAAAGAAAATAATACGACCAAACTTGAAAGATGGATCAAGGGGTGCTAGATTAAGGAGCCTACGCTGCTGGTATAACACTGTCGCACTACAGATGAAACAAATTCAAAACTTTCTGTTTAACTCTAAAAGGTATAAGACATTTCTAACAACAAATGTTTTAATACAGAAACGCGTTATACCATATGATACTATCCATATTTATAAATGTATGTGCAGAATTAGCGGCAAAAGCAGTTTCAATTGATTAAAAAGTTTTGCATTAAGACATATGTTTATCACAATAAATATTATCATGTAATTTTTCTTTTCTTTGTTTATTTCTACCTATAACCAATTTAACAAAAGCCCAAGCGTCTTTTGTCAATTACAAAAAATTTGAATATTTCAAAAGGACAAGGAAAACACATACAGCTTTTACAGTTTATCACCTGTCCTAAATTTATTCTATCAAAATTATCGCTCTTACTTAAAATATCTCTCAATCTATTCATGCTATTTACGTGTTAATTTTTGTGAAATATTTGCTTCTCAATTTTAGATTTAATTTTTATTTAATTAGTCTTCAAGAATTTTACGTTGAATCTCGGTTCTTTTACATTGATTTTTTACTGTTTTATTTCAGAAGCATATATTTAGGAAGAAAAGAGTTCAAGTTTATTTGAATTTTAAAGGGAAATCATAATATATAATAATAAGTGCCGACATCTGCAGAATCTGGTGAGAAAGGTGAGAAACTGGTAATTTTTATTGTTACGTGAATGTTATCATGAATGTTTTCCAAAGGGTATTGTGCAACAATTCGAAGAATGGTGTTGGTCATTCATTTGACGACATTTATTAAATCCGTGTGGGCCTAAATGCAGCTATTTAATGTTAAGCCGATAAATGTTTTATATTTGTTTGCTGAATATTTAAAAAAGTCAGAAAATTATACACGTATTTAAACATTAACTCTCCCTTAAAAAAAATGAGAGATACAACTTTAATAGTGCTATTATTGACATCCAGTCATTATTCCACGTGAATATTAATTTGACATCACCATGGATTTTTAAATATATATAGATTGTTAACGTACAAGCGTTTAAGGAAATGTTAAATCATCATCATCGTGACGAGTTGCTCTCTTCATTGCATTTGGCAAAGAAAATTTACTATCTCAAATTGTCAACCTACCATCTAGCAGTGGTGATTTGGTATCTTGCCATGGCGCGTTGCTTTCTAACCTACGTAAGATGTCTTAAATATTCACTAAAGTTATTATTGTCATTTGGCGTCCATGGTAGTCGTATTCAGTCGTAAAGTTTCATTCTAAAGACCTCTTTCAAAACCCATTCGTCTTTTTGAACAAAATTTAGAATAAAGTTTCACAAGTCTATTTAGGTTAATAAAAAATGTCAATAGTTCCTGCCGATTATAAGAATGTAAATATATTGGAATATGGAAAAACACTCAATGGTCTCCTTAAGCAACTATTTGATGAGTTGTAACTTGGTTGATTATTTGAAATACTGCTTCTGTGTTTCCATTATCTAGAAACAAGTAACGCTTTTTAAAGGGACAACTGTTATGATCATTCGGCCTTAGATCTCATTTCAAAATACGTATTAGTAAGATTGATATAAACAAGAATGGTTATATTAATCCTTGGTGTCCTTGTTGATTGTCTTTATGTGTTTTTCAAGTTTGCACGTCCTTCAAGCAGCTTACATTCTTATTCTCACTTACATTATTATATCTAAAACTTCTCTTTCTGTTAGAACAAAGAAGAGATCCATGCTCATTCAATGGTCTAAAAATGTGTTGAACATGGCCTTGCTTCATCCAATATAGCTTTCAGATATGAACGTAGTTTTGATCTAAACGAAACCGTAAATGTATTTAATGGTCTTTTTATGTGATACAAACGTTTTTAATGCATTTGTATGAAAATCATAATTTCAACAATTAGAGGTATTTGTACTTGAGCGTTTGATACAATATTTTTTTCTGAACTTGCTAGCGAATTTTCTAAAAACGCTATATTAACTACATTTGCAAATGTGTTATAACAAATCACATAAATGAATACGGGGAAGGAACTAATTGAATGCATGGTAACACTTAGAAAGGTTTTCATTTCTGAACCATTCAATACTTTGCAAGATTTCAGTCAATTTTCTCTGTTTGTGTATTGCCGAATTATATAGAATGAATGATCGGCTTAAGTAAGCGAATACTGAATTTGGCAAACAATTAGAACATAGGAATCAAATAAAAAAATTAAAAAAATTAAACCTCCCGTCTAAGTTAACTTGGAAAGCAGTCAGATTTGTCAGATTACCTGAAACCGTTTAAATAGTAAAAAAAAAATAACCATTTATTCTACGATGTTTACGATAATTATTTGTTTCAGTTACGTAATCTGATATTTATTGACACTTTTCTAAAGTTTAATTAACTATTTTTCTTCTATGATAATAAATTCACGGAAAACTATTGCAAACTCAGTTTTCGGACATGCATGTACTGTCCCGAGAAGGAAAGTAACTCTTATTTTTTCGATTTACTGGATAAATACAGGTAAATTCTTATCCGCGAAACACTTACGGCAAAATGTAATTTCATATCTGAATTATTAATTTCATAATTATATTATTTTTATTTTTTTTATAATATTTTTTGTATAATATAATAAATTTGAAATATAAGAAATACGCGAAAGTATTGGATACGTGATGAATATTTATCAGGACTGTCACAAGAGCTGTCATAGCAAGAACAGTTCAGCTAAGAGCAGTCATGGCCAGAGCAGACTTGAGTAGAACGGTCATGGCCAGAACAGACTTTTGTAGAACTGTCATGGGTAGAACAGGTTAGAGCGGTCGTGGCTCTGACCAGAACGTTCAGGATTCTAGCTATTACCATGACTGGTAAGAGCGGTAAGGATTCTAGAGCAGACTAAGAGCGGTTGCAGAGCAGACTTGATACCTGTTCTAAGTTAACTTAGACGAGCTTTTATGACTGCTCAAGTTATGAGAGGTTATGTCTGCACCCCACTGTAAGTCCGGTACAAAAAAGAAAAATAGTCAAACTATTATGAAATTGATTTCTACAATGTATGCCATGATATTAGTATTATCGGCTTTCAAGTTTTTTATTGTACAGCCGTTTGATACGAATTGGCGTCATTTTGGATTTTTTATTTTGGAATTTCCTCTTTCCTAATTATTTCCTCGGTATTCGTTAGCCGATGTACTTTTTTGTATAATTATATGGAAAACTGACGAGTCACTATGCTGATATTTATAATGAACTCATGTTTTGTTTTTGTTTCTTTGTTTTTTTCCGATGTTGTCAGTGTCCTTGGATTATTCGTTTTGGACTGACAGTTAAGTTTTCACTTACCTTTTAATTGTCAAGTAAAATATGTAACAAACATCGTTTTCAGAAAGTACATCTATCTTTAGATTCAATTTATATGATAATCACATTATGTGATATGTATGTATAAACTGAACAAAGAAAAATAGGTCATTTTATCATTGGATTTTCCGGAAATATATTTAGGAGCATATATAAGTTAAATCTTTCAGCGAGTGAGAGTATTTTAACCAGCCTACCTACACAAAGCTGTGTTTTTGGATGTTTTCAAAGGTAGGAAACTGTAAATGTTTAATGACTAATTATTTTGAAACCTTTTGCAACAAATTCAATAACAGATTCAGAAATTATTTATTAATTATCGCAATTGTTTCTCATACATCTGCATACAAATGTATAATAATGCATATAAAGTCATATTTGTAAAATCATGCAATAACGTATCTAGTCCTGAAATTAAAGAATCTGTGTAGCTTATTTTATTTGGACTTTTACTGATTAATTTCAGGACTAATGAAATTGTTTCGTATTTTTGTATTTTTTGTCCTTTTTTTAGCTCACCTGGTCTTAAAGGCCATGTGAGTATTGCACTCACGATGCGTCCGTTTTTTTTTTGTCGTGCGTCCCTCGGTCAACATGTACAAAAACTTCTCCTCCTCCCTATCCAGCTTAACCAATTGCAACCAAACTTGGTATGCAATCTTCAAAACTGTATTTAATACTTGGAAATAATGATCATCATAGCTATTTCTACCGCCTTGCAATTTTGAAGAAAATAATAATGATAATAATAATAATAATATATACAATAAAAAAGAAATAAAACCGTCTGAGTTATTGTCTATCTTTCGTAAATGTTTTAGAATTTTTTATAATATTTGTTTTATACATTAAAAAACAAAAGATGAACGAGGTTTTGTTATAACCGCAAACATGTTAAGCATTTCAAGATCTACGATGCCGCCATTTTAAAAAAAATATGAGGAACCATATGGGTATCTTGTTATTTATTACCGATAGGCCGATGCCTCTGCTGTTGGACAATAAGGTATTCACCAACCCTGTAGCCAGTATTTACAGTGTTTTTTCTCACCTTTTTGGGGCTGGGTCCGGGTCCCTTTGAATTGGGAAAATTTTCTATATTTGGGAAAATACAAAAATGTGTTATCTAAGGTATTCTATGTATTTCTCAATAAATACAGCCAACTTTTTAAATTACTCTATTATAGAGAGTATTCTAAAAAATTTTATATTGTAAAAATATCAATTTCAAACATTTACCTTGGTTTGATTTATTTTAACTAATTGCAGTGTTAGATTGGGAAAATAGGTCATTTTTAGGAAAAATATAAGTATATTTCTCATTTGGACTGGGTCCTATAAACGAACCAAAATCTGATAGAAAAAAAGAGTCTGACTTCGGTGCTGGCCCGAAAAATGGTTTTCCTCGTTCTTGCTTCTGTATTCGTTTGCCGATATATTCATGTAAAAACTTGCAATATCTAAATGTAAGAGAATTTTGATCAAAACAAAAGAGTATCTCCTTTTTACATAGCTCTGTCCTAAACTGTCTTTGGCTTTTCCATAAATCATTTAGGTAGTTTGTTCTCTATCAGGTTTTACACACTTTAAGATTTAAGGATTTCGAAGTATTTTGATTTGCACTGAAGTGACATAAGTTCTCGAAATGCGCATATGCAGAAACAAAATTCACAGTAATTTCGGTATCTTGTTATTTGTAGAAGTTTTTTGCTTGAATTTTCATGTTTTTGTCATTATGCCCCCGCGACGATAAGTCGGGGGGGCGTATTGTTTTACCCTTGTCCGTCCGTCCGTCCGTCCGTCTGTCTGTCCGTCCGTCCGTTTGGTTTGTCTGTCCGTCCGCAGCAGGGTACATAGTTTGTCCAGGCTGTTTCTCCTACAGTTTTAATGGTAGGAAAATTTTATTTTGCAGATCATTTAGGCATATATTGTGGATGTGCCTTTTGGTATTGATTTTGATATTGGTCCGTTTTTTCCGGAAAATATACATTGTTGAACTTAGTCATTTTTTAACGAATTTGACATAGAGGGTACACAGTTTGTCCGGGCTGTTTCTCCTACAGTTTTTATGGTAGGAAGTTTTTTTGTTTTACAGATCATTTTGGCATATATTGTAGATGTGCTTTTAGGTATTGATTTTGATATTGCCCCATTTTTCCGAAAAATAAACGTTGTTGAACTAAGTCGTTTTTTTTTGTGATTTTCTCATATAGGGTTCACTGTTTGTCCGGCTTGAATCTCATACAGTTTTTATGGTCGGAAGTTTTTATTTTGCAGATCATTTGGGAATATATCGTAGATGTGCCTTTTGATATTGGTCTGTTTTTTCTAGAAAATATACATTGTTGAACTTAGTCATTTTTTATGAATTTGACATATAGGGTAAACAGTTTGTCCGGGCTGTTTCTCCTACATCTTTTATGGTAGGAAGTTTTTATTTTACAGATCAATTTGGCATATATTGTAGATGTGCCTTTTGGTTCTGATTTTGATATTGGTCCATTGTTCAAAAAAAAATAAACGTTGTTGAACTTAGTCGTTTTTGTGATTTTCTCATAGAGGGTACACAGTTTGTCCGGCCAAGATCTCCTTCAGGTTTTTTCGGCAGAAAGTTTTTATTTTACAGATGATTTGTACATAAATTGAAGATATGCCTTTTGGTATTTATTTGGATAGTGGTGTAATTTTCCAAAAAATATACATTGTTGAACTTAGTCATTTTTTTAATGAATTTGACATAGAGGGTACACAGTTTGTCCAGGCAAGCCAGTCATTTTTTTTTTAATGAATTTGACATAGAGGGTACACAGTTTGTCTAGGCAGCCCCTCCTACAGTTATTATGGTAGGAACTTTTTATTTTACATAACATATGTATATATATTGAAGATGTGCCTTTTGATATTGATTTTTATTTTGGGGGAATTTTTCTGAAAAAATTTACATTGGTGAACTTAGTCGTATTTTTTATTTATTTATTTTTTTTTTGGTGATGTTGACACAGAGAGTACACAGTCAAAATATAGTTTGCGGGGGCATCATATGTGTCTTACAGACACAAACATCATAACCAAGAAACCACTTTTAAATCTGTACCTTGCGCGTAGGCATTTCATCCTCTAGTTTTAGCTATATTCCCAAAGCTATTTCTGAGAGTGTTAGTTTGAATAGCAAAGGTGTTTAGATTGTCAAAAACTACAATTGCTATTTATGTCCGGCAGTTTCGCCTTTCATCCAAGAAGTCCGCCAACTTCGAAAAAAAGTTAATGATAAGAACCTATAAAAAAGTGTAAATTGAAAATTCTTGAAACCCATTTTATAAATAAAGCGGATATAAACTAGGCATAGTAACTTGACGGTCTTTTAACAAATGCATGATTTAAGAACCCATCATAAATCAAAGATGGTCCGACTTCAGATCATGTTTCGCATTACACCCTGTGGAAACATAATGTAAATTTCTAGTTTACGTGCCACAGTTTCATTCTGATATTAACTAGGCAAAGTAACATGATGGTCGTCTATCAAATTGTATATATTTGTAAATTGTCAGAAACTAACTCAACAGTAACTTCGGTATTTTGTTATTTATTACCACTTGGCCGATGCCACTGCTAGTGGACTGTTTGTTCCAGAGGGCATTCACCAACTCAGTAGCCAGTACTTCGGTGCTAGCCCGCAAACCGTTTATATTATGAAACTTGCAATATCAAAATTCCACTAAATTTTGTTTAACACTCAGCAGTATCTCCTCATGCATAGCTCTGTCCTTATAGCTGCATTCTGGCTTTTCTATTTAGATCCTTTGGTATATATATTTTGGATAATGCACTTCAAGTTAGCGCCCAAACTTCAAAAACAGGATATTTGTATAAACACTAAAAATTTTGACCCGATTTTCTGCACTACATACAGATTAAGTTTACAGATTAGCTTGATATGGCTGTACAGCCATACCTTTTCTTCTTTATCTATAGTAAAAGCCACTTCAGGTGAAGATTCATTTATACATTCTTATATGAGTATCCAAAAAATTGCACGTTTAAGGTACATTCGAACAATTATAAATGGGATAAGGAATCAGGTTATTCAAAAGAGTTAAATATAGAAGTAGAACCCTTAAAGTTACAAAATATAATTGAACATCTTGTCATATTAAGTGAAATTCAATAACCATATCTTCTAAATTGAAAAAGTTTCAAACACAGCTGTGTACATTGTAGCCTTCCCGATGGAATGATAAAGTTAATTAATACTTCTTATTGACAAAAGAAATTATAAATAATTCTTAAAAATTGAGATTTCAGTCATTAACGAAAACACATTGAAATAAAGGGCATTCATCCAACAACACGGAAATGCAGACATTCAAAAGTAAACGAAAAAACAAAAAACAAAACAAAAACGAAAACAAAAACAAAACAAAACAAAAAACAAAAAACAAAAAAAACAAAAACAAAAACAAAAACAAAACAAACAACAACAAAACAAAACCATGGTTCAAATAAACAAAATATCAGAGTTATCACAACAGTTGTTTGAACTCTATTAAATTTGAGTTGATCATTGAGTTGGCCCATAAAAAGGGTATTTAGTTATTTGTTAGAACTGAGGCAGAGTAACCCGAATGACATGAAGCTACACAGTCATGCATAAGTTTGAATTACACTATTTAAAAACAAATTACAATACAAACGGAAAAATATAACATACAATTTTATTAGTATATAGACTGTGTTATATAAGTGTGAAAAAGAATGTATAATGATTGCATAGCTAAAAGATGTCTTAAATTTTTGATGTTATGGTTTCTAAAGTAAAAATTTTCAACATCAGTATTGTTGCGCTGTTTTAATTGAATTTTACTTGTATATTACAGTTAAATATTCTACAAACTTCTAACAACGACACCAATATGTCAAAATAAAGATACAACCAAATGTTTGATATATTGAGAATGTTTAAGGTAAGATTAGTGATTAGAAACTCTAAACTACGAAACAAAAACATAGCCTAAAAGAAATTATCAGAAAAGTAAACTTAATGAGTATTAATTTGTCTAAAATGTGTAGCACAAACAAATTAACATCATGTTAGTTAAGAGCATGCAACCATACCCATATAAAAAATCATATATAAAGATGTTACTTGGCAACTTTTTAAAACAAATTATAAATAATTGACCCTCATCACAGCTTTTTCAGCATTTAGAATTTAAGAACGTGCTTCTGCGATGACATTAAAACATACAAAGTTATAAACTTTAGTGTGACATATTCTAGAAATAAAATTTCTTTGTCGAAATTCAGCATATGCATTTGGGTGTCGCATACAAATTACAGATATACAATGTTTGTGTGATTTATACTTCTGAAAATCAACCAGGCGTATTAGAACTTCTAATTTAATGTGTTGGCAGGCAAAGCAAGTATTGTAACACATAAAACGCGCTTCACTCTCGATGGAAAGACAGAAGTACAGTAGAATATGGTGTATAGCAACCTCGATTATTGATGTCATACTTTCTGGAAATATTGCACTCTTTTAAATCTAGGTTTTATCTAGATTAGTAATTAAAGACACTTGAAGTTATATATCAGATAAAAGATAAAGCAATAATTCATTGTTTAAGATTATGTTACATAGAATTATTAAGGCAAAACCCAGCCCCCTTAAAATGTACTTTTATATACATGATATCATATTTGTTTTGCCCTTTTTTGTTTCAATTCCTTTCTCAAGAAAAATGCAAGAACGTAGAGACAGAAAACGTCTGTTCTTTTGCCATAAGGTCCCACCTTGGAGAGTACCTGATGTATTTATATTGTGTCAATACTGATAAAACATTGTTTTGTATAAAATTATGAAACACACTCCTAAATGAATATTTTTAATTTTATGTTTGCAGGAAGAAGTATAAGATATAAGTCCTGATGGGGGACGTTAAATCCCATCAAATCGTCATGTGGAGGGGCGACTGTGCTGATGAAGACGATAGTTACCATGGAAACATCCTTCACGTTTCACAAGTGTTCTTGGCAACAAGGACTTGCTTGGTTTTTGTTAACTGCCCGGAATTTAAAAAAAAAAGACTTTTTGGCAATTGACTTTAAAAAAGATATAAAACAGAAAGTTGAGGAGTATTTGGCTACTATTTACGTACTTCACATTATATTTCGATGTTTTATTGATATCTTTATTTAATGTTTCACTCAGTTTTAATTTTTTTGGTTGAAAACATACGAAAAGGAGAAGAATTTTTGAACTGCAAAGCAATAAAATTTTAAATCATTTTATTCAAGTCTTTGTTTTGATAACAATTCCAAGTCAAAAGTACACTTGATATAGGATTAAAAAGAAGATGGCTGTTATATACAATTTGATTAGCAGATGTACGAGACAAAATTATTGTTTTACCTGTTCTTTCACATTTTTTTTCTGGTGCAAACGCTGGGTTTTTAAAATAAATGCCTGCTTATATGTCCTTTTATCTGCAATTTGTATGAAATTCTATTGATCAACTGCGGTTGATATTGCATCAATGTTTAGGGCACAAGAGAAATTATCAGGACTCTCTTCAGACATCCCATGATTTTTGCTAGTCTTTGGTTCTTTCTTGTTTGTCTTCCTGTTTGTCATATGATAAACATAATACCGAAGTTACTATTGATTTTTATTATGCATATGCGCATTTCGAAAACTGATGTCTCTTTAGTGCAGATAAAACAAAATATTAGTAATCCATATATCGAAATATGTGTAGAGACTGACAGAAAACACATTACCTCGTATAATATCTAAATAGAAAAACCAAAAAAAAAATCAGCTAAGGACAGAGCTTTGCAAGAGGGAGATGCTCCTTAGTTTTGAACAAAAATTTGTTAAATTTAGATGTTAGATAAATGAAGAAATGGTAAAACCTTCATATTAAAAATATCGATAAAAAAATATGCTTAACTTGTCATGTATTTCATTTTTTTTACCCTAACGTGACTTGTTTTAAATAACAAAATACAAAACTCACTGTTAATTTAGTATTTCGACAACTTATGTTTCTTAAGTGCAGATCAAAAATCAAAACATTTGGAAATCCATTTATCTAAATATGTATGAAAGCTGATAGAGAACAAATCACTAATATGATCTAAATAGTAAAGCAAAATCGGATACAGACAGAGATATGTGAGAGGGATATACTCCTTAATTTTGAACAAATGTTTATCAAATTAAGATATTGAAAGTGTCCAAATAAAATCGGTTAAATAAAATTGTTAAATAAACAATGAGAATTTATGGAGTGCATGCATATAAGACACGGTCATTTGGGCGATCTGAATGACTGCATTTTTACATATAATCTTTCGGAGGTATTTATTGGTGTGTTAGATATCGAGTTATTTTTTTTTTCTTTCGTGAACAGAGGACAGAGAAGAGAGAAAGTATTTATTATGTGTCAAATTGACCTTTGGGAATGAGAGATAATTAGGGATTTCAGAGTATGTAGATTTTGATTGACCATCAACCTCCCCGAATTGTACATTCAAGACGATCCTTGCATTGTATGATTTCTTTTTGAGACCAAGACTCTATTACTTCGCTATAGGTAGTGGAGATTACTATTCAAAAACAATATGGAAACATTAAAAATATCACATCCGCACTTTAGAGACATAAGTTGTCGAAACGGCTATATCGAACAACTTCGGATTTTTTCTCGTTGTTGTAAAAAAATATGCGCAAATTCTAATACATCATATCACAGCAATGAAACATAAATCGAACAGGTAATGAAAATGCGCTGATCAACAGCAAAGCGAAATACCAAATATTTAGTAGCAGAATTTTATATTCTACGAGACTGAATGTCTTGTGGGACTCGTAAAAGAATATAAAAAAGATGCTAAATTCTTCAATCTTACTTATAGATACTTTCCATTAATAACACATCTTTCGCTAGTTTATATAGATATATCCTTCACAAATATCGATGAAGATAACGACAGAAACAACTAGATCTACATTATTTTTGGACGTATATCTCGAATTTGACAAAATGGTCATTACAGTTTTAAAAGTTTCGAAAAAAGTTATCAATTTCCTTAACACGGAAAGTAATTTTCCAACTTCTCCTGCATACGGAGTGATTGTTTCACATTTGATTTGCTACGCGAGAGCAAGCACAAGTTAAAAAGACTTTCTTATTAAACATAGTTATCTTTGTAAAGGTTAACTAAATGATCTCTGCTGTTGTGTCATTTGCATATTTGATATCCTAAGGCACGTATCCGGAGTGCTGACTCTCCGTGACCGCCTTAGTAATAAAGGCTTCAACGAATTCGTCTCAAATGACCCTTTATAGAGTTCTGAAATAGATAGCATTGCCTTGTGGAAAAAATTCTCGGTCCGAACTCTGATTTAAGATTTTTTTACTTATTACTTGGATGGTCACGTCTTTTTACTGTCTACTGTTTTTCAATTGTAATTGCTTTTGAATTGCTACCGCAATGGTAAAACGATGATTTCAAATATGCGTGTGTTATCGTTGTCCATGTTTGTCTTTTGTCATTTTATTGTTTTTCTTGTGCGGTTCCCTGGTGGATTGTGGCATGTGATTGTGGTTTTCGGCCATTGTAGGTGTTTCCTGTTATCTTTCTTATATTAATCTAAATTGGTATTTTTTGGTTTATATTGGTTGATTCAAATAACGTTTCAGCATGGAAGAAAACTATTGTAATGTATTTCTTATTCTTTCCTCTTCTCAATTATTAGCATTTTTAAATATTAATGTTTTTAGGTATGTAGTATTTAATATCCGCGGCAATAGTATCTGATTTTCGTTTAGTGATTTTCTACAGCTCCTGTAGAACTTTGGCAACATATGAATGAAACTTCGTTTGAGATGTTTACCCTTAGTAAATGTATTAAGGTAGCACAACAGTCTTTTGACAAAAATTGTTTGTACCCATTTTTGAATGCCTATAACTTCGTTATTAGAAGATGCAATGACAAATCAGGTATCAAATACAAGGAAAAGATTGAACTAACTTGTAATGGGAAAAAGAAGGGAACAGGGAATGTGTCAAAGAGACAACGACCCAAAGGGGAGTAATAACAACTCAAAGCCACTATAAGATCTTCAATGAACGGTGAGGAAACTCCACTTTTATTCCTTTTTAAGTATCAGAATTTAAATATCCATATTGGAAAAAATGGGATTTTCGTGTTAAATTTTTAAAATCAAAATAATGTTTACATCTTTACAGGTAGCTGAATTTTGTTTACTTTATCTGATAGGACCATCAAAATGCAACAAAACCGTGTCTCAGATTTTTGATACAGGATCTGGTTTGAAAATATATTTAAATTTTAACTCCGAAATTGGCCTTGTTTAAAAAATCTGAGACACAGTTTGCAGCAATTGAAAGCTTCTTTCAGATAAAGAAACAGAATTCAGCTATCTGTAAATGTTATTTTCATTTTAAAAATAAAACCCTTAAAACCTTATATTTTTCCAAATAAGGAAATGTTGGCATTGATGGTTATATGGGATATTATTGAAATTAGCATTAACAGACAATTTAATCATTTACCTTTCATTTGATACTTCATTTGTTATTGTATCTTAACTGATAACAAAGTTACGAGCATTCAAAGACAGGGACTGAAATTTTCCTTCAAAAAACTGAACTTTTGTGCTACTTTAAAACTGAAATTGTGGAAACTTGTATTTGTATAAAAACAATGTAGAATTTCACAGATGAACGCATAGATGCACATATAATGCACAGATCGGCATAAAAGATCAATGTAATGTTTTTTTTTTTTTAAAAAGGATCTCAAAAAGACCATCTTTGAGTTCGACCAAAATTTGTATACAGTTTTGAGGCATATGCAAATTTTTATTTCGCCCTTTGTAGCGCTTATTTTTTTTTTTTATTTCTTATGCATTTTTTATAAGGTTTCTTTAAAGAATCAACTTTGCATAAAAAACAAACCATCCCAAAAGGATACTAAAATGTAACCACTCTTATATCACACTTCAAAAGCTAATTAACATGTACCCGAAAATCGTGAAAATACTACAGGTAATAAGTGATCCTTTAATTGCCTCGTATATTCATTTCTCAGTGATCACAAATCACCCGCGAGCTAAAAATGTAATGGAATGTCCATTTTCTCCCTACTTAAAAACTTGAAAAAACTTGAAAAACGTGGATCCTGAAAAAGGCCATATTTTGAAATCCACTGCGATCGATGCATTGTTGTATATTCAATATTCTTCTTAATCGTCCACCGGTTTAACCTGCTAGCTCTTGCTAGTGCTGGTACCAAGTCTGTGTATTACGATTTCCTATCGTGTCTACGTTTCTCTCGTCTTTTTTTTTTATTTTCTTGTGAAGTTCCCCGGTAGATTGCGGCATGTGATTGTATTTTCGGCCTTTGTAAGTGTTTCCTGTTTTCTTCTGTTCTCTTTGTAATTTTCCGCCGTGCGCGGTCCCGGCTTATGAATAGGCCCGCAGCATCCTCTGAGCTTGGAGTATGAGTCTTCCTAACAGAGGACCCCGAGGGAACCCCGGGATATAGAAATATGACCTAGTATCTCCGGCTTGCGGGATGTGACCTCTCCTAAACGGGGGCTGAACCCGAGGGTCCCGGGATAAAAATAGGACCCATTCCGTGGTTTGGCGGGATAAATAAATACACAACCCATCTTTCGGATGGGATGTAAACTCAGGTCCACGTGTAGGAAGAAATGCCACGCTTCCTGCACGTTAAAGAACCCTTGTAGCAAGCCTTTTTAAGTGGTCCGTATGTGATTGGCTACAAGGCTAAATTTTCCGCCCTTTTCGATTTCACCCTGTTTTCCAGTGGCAGTCAGAATTTCCCGTCCCATGGCCCTTTCCATACCCCAAAGTATTTATTTATTAATAAACTTGTTCTCGTCTTCATATAGCTGAAATATTGCTGAGTAGACGTTAAACAATATTAAATTAATCATCAATCTTTGTAAATTTTGACTCCGCCCATGACCTTTGAGAGTGGCTAAATTTTTTTTTGCTTTATTAGTCTTTCGACTAAAGGTGGTTTTAAAACAATGTTTAACAACAGTTATATATTTCCTATAAATCCGTACCATACAGTGATTGCTGAAGCGTAATATACATACTTTATGAAATGTTAAAAACACCGTAAATGTTACAAATTTGATATTTTTATTACCGTTGCTATTTCATCACACACCTTGTTTATTTGAAGAGATTACATGTATACGAATTAACAAGGGAGACAATTTTGGCGAAGTACTTCCCGGCCTGTATAACACGGGCTTTTATATATTTTTGCAAATATATTTTATCCTAGCTTCAAATACGCAAAGCATGCAATGAAACATTTTTGCAATACACTGGAATATGCTCGAGACAAAAGATTTTGCAGATATGATATGGTATGAAAGCGACTAAGATCATTATGTCAGAGTGATTATTTTAATATGGTTCAACGATATGATTTCAAACATTACATTCCATTAGACCAGCAGCTGTAATTTTCAAAAAGGAAGGCATTTTGAAGATGGCCGCCATTTAACGTTGAAAAATTACAGATTCAAAATCTCAGGAACAAAAATCCCAAATTGTTCATGTTTATGTTTTGTTTAAATGTTCATTGACAGGAGAGAAATAAATGGCCGTATAAATACGTGAAAATTTCAACTTTGTACGATTTCAACAAAAATTGATTTGAAAGTAGATTTGAAGGTCGAAATGGTTGTCTTTGTGAACTTGGTAATTACAGATTAATGTGACGGGTGCAACGCGTGGAGCAGATCATGCGTATCTTCCGGAGCACCTAATGATACCCCAGTTTTTGTAGGGTCACACTGCTAGTGCTTTAGTTATGTGGCGTTCTTGTTATTTTTGTTTATTTGCTTTGTCTTTGTTGTATTGTCTCAATTCGTGTAGGATATAAATTGCCGTGATTTTTTGATTTATGATTTTAGAATTCCTCCTTTCCTGTACACTACAAATATAAAGACGGTTATTCACTAATATCAACTATTTACAATAATTAAAAATGCAAGATGAATGTCACTGGCTTCTGAATTTTCTTGGGGGGGGAGTAAAGTAATACATTATCATCCAATTTGCATGAAGTTAATGCTCTGAATTAAACCCTCCTATCCCACTGTATTTGTATTGTGTGTAGGAACATAAATTTTCTACATTGCATTAACTTCCAAATAGTGAAATTAATTATTTCACAAAGGGATATGGAGTAAATGAACATGAGACCATAACACATATGCATTCTACACGGAATATCGGCCTTTTGAGCATTGCAAGATCAAAGGAAATTTTAAAAATCATATTGCAATGTATTACAATGGTTTATATTATACACACAAATCTTCAGATACCACTACTTGGATGGTTAATGAATGTTAAAAGGAGTAGAGCCACGAAAGGCCAAAATCGGCCTAATATCAGATCTTGACAGTATTTGTGTTTTTTATAGAGGACACTATTGCACAAAAATTACTTTAATCTCCAAAATGAACACACTCTGTTGCCATGGCAACGACTTTTTTTATAGTTTGCATCTACACCTTGAATTCTTTTCTTTCCATTTAATTCAACTGCTATAAAACTACATACATCGAATATATTGCTACATACAATGCATTTCAATTGTTTCGAACATAAATGACAAATCTTTATGTTATTTGTTCTCTCGTTGCCATAGTAACTGCTATTTTATTACCAAAACATGTATAGAATGCTTATTAAAGATGTTATTTCATAAATATTTTTCTCGCAAAACATGCATGCTGATTGACTAAAAATGGGTAAAATGTTTACAAATGATTTAAAAGCAAGTGAAGTGGTGAAATTCTTGATGATTGTCATAATGTTGCCATAGCAACGGGCAATCTTGTGAAAAAAAAACAACATATTTTTTGCATTCAAAGTGCTACCAAGTTAAAGAGTTATCTCTTAAATCCAGCATGCCGAATAACCAAAGTGGATAAAAAAGTTTACTAACACTTTGGTCTAGTAAATCAATTCCGATACAACTATTGTACCGTAACCATAGCAACGGGTAATGTTGTGTCAAAACCCTTTGTGTATTCCATATGTGCTTAAAGCATATTCAAAATCATGTGCAAAGGTAGAATAATAAAAGAATTGACAGAAATGTCAGAAAATTTCACAATTAAGTTAAAGTCCAGTTCAAACATACATATCATGTTAGACCACGTATTGTTGCCATGAAAACGGAGAAAGTTGAGGAAAAGAAAATCTTCGGCTGCATAGTGTTTAATAATATCCCAAACAATGCATGCCGACTGAAGACATTATGATCAAAAACTTGGACAATAAAGTTAAGTATAGTGAATACAATGGCAATCATGAAAAAAATTGTCTCAGCTCATAGGAGAGCAACCAAACTTTGTATTTCGCAATAAAAAAGTTCTTTACCAAAAGTACAAGGTGATGCCACAAAGGATGTAAAAGAAGCGGATGTGTCACTTTTCCAACTGCGAACACTTTCAGTATTTTGATTTCGGTCCTGGTACGAAAAACCAATTTTATTTGGAAACATGCAATATATATATACATTTATATTTATATACCTTTTTTATAAATTATGTTTGAAACTAATGAGAATCTTTCTGGTGCAAATCTCTATATACTCCCCTAACTTTGGCTACCCATTTTGTCAATAGTTCTCTGTAAACTAATACACGCTCAGAAATAATGATGATTATAAATGTCATATTATTATGCAGGCTAAAAGTTACCAAAAAATCCTTCATGCCGTCTACTTTAAACTTTTAAACCTTTGGAATAACTTAAGCCATGAAAACTGAAGGTATTGTTTACTTTCGTTGCTAAAGCAAAACTTCAAATCAATTTTGATTTCAGCACAAAATAATTATAATGAGGATTACAGAAAACTAAATATACTTCACGCCAGATGGAGACATTAATGTAGTGCTCTGAAAACCACCATGGCAACCATTTATATTTCAAACTACCACTACCAAGATTGCTCCTGTGGTGATCCTTATAAGAATACTTTCCATTTCCTTCTTAGATGTCAACTGTTTACAAATTCAAAGATGTGAACATTATGCCAAAACTAGTAATGACAATCTGAGTGATAAAACGAATTGAATATTTTGGTAGACATGTGTACTTTCATAAGACAAACAAATCTTTTCATGTGATGTATTCTAGCTTTTATATCCATCTATACCCTTTTTATACCTCCGCCTTAAATGTTGGGGTATATAGATTTCTTTTGTCCGTCCGTCTGTCAGTCACACTTTCGTTTCCGGATACTTGGAAGGGAAGTTTTAATATTTTGAGTTAATGTTTCTATTCATAAAATAAAGGTCAAGTTTGATTTTGACCGTGATCAGATTTTGCGTTCCAGAGTTATTGCCCTTGATTTAGACAAAATCTAAATTTTATGGTTTCCGGATGATAACTTCACTTAGCTTTGTGAGAAAATTCTTGCAAATACTAGGATTGCCTATAGGTGCTGGTATCTTTTGTGATGAGCAGATCACCTTTTTCTAGTTTTCATAAACGTATACTTATTTCAGATATTCTAATGTTTAAAGTTGCGTTTTGTATGTGTATATCTACCGTGCTGTCATAAATTTCTGCAGTAAAGAAAGGTATATTTCAATCGGTATGACTGATGCCAAATTCTGTTGTATTCCAATGCAATAAACTATTATAAAACTAAACTTGGGATAAACACAAAAATTTAGTTTTTGAAAATTTGTTGTAGGTAGTGTCAAAACTTGTACATTACATTAATATGTGCTACGGAAGTTACTCGCTTCATTTGGAATGACAGTACTGTCCAGCTGTAAACCCCATGATCATTAACAAAAATATGTCAAAATTACATTATTAGCGGAAGTAAATTAGTTTCAAAGAACAGAAAAATATTTGAGTACGGGATTTACCAATTTTCGCAGTACATTAAAAGTTGAACAATGAACTTCAGAATTGACTGTTGCTATATATATCGTCATTATCAGTTTCCATTATTATTGGTAAACAGTTACAATTGTCATCAACTATTATACATTTAGTTTTTCCTCTACATTTTGGCTACATTTGCATTTGTTCATGAAAACCATAATGATATCGAATTTTGAATTCTGCATGAAAATTGTGAAAATCTGGCTTTAATTCGTAAAGTAATGTATAAACGGTTTTCGTATGAGCAGGTTTATAGTTAAAGTATGCTTAAATCAGAATTCATGTCTTCTAGATGTATTTTATAGTCTCTAATCCTATGATATTAATACAGTGCACCTACATTGGTTTGATTTGGATATCTTAGTTTTATAATTGACATTGCTTAATCTGAACAAGGCCTTATCAATTGATTCTATGTCTGACAATAGTGAACGCATAGATTTATAATAAAAACCATCTTTAAAAAATTAAAACTACACGACAAAGAATTGTTTGAAATCGATAAACAAATGATACATTATTATAGACATTTTGTCATGTTGCATCAATTTGAAATACGGCTTAAAATCCGCATGGCGGAGATTAAATTTATACCAAACCATGTCCCTTACTTTTCTGGAAATTGATGAGAATGAAAATAAAGTATAAAACCCGAAGAACTTGGCCGATGATTAACAGAATGACAACAAACTTGAGACAAAAATGGGAGACAAAATATACTAGTAATTGGTAGTCGGAAAATGCTCGCGGTTTCGGCTCCTGCTGGAAATTATACTGTCGCGTGACAAAACCAGTATCGTACCCACTATTTCTATGTTTATTGATTTTTTAGCAGTCGATAGTATATCCGTTAAGCCCCTCTTACACTACGCCGTATAACGCAAACGAACGCCGAACGTATAAAAATAAATTATATCCGTTCGTCTCCGTTCATATACGTTTGTAGTCCGTTCTTTGTCTGATGAATACGGTACAGAACGGTGATGTTCGTTTTGTACGGAGAAAAATTTTGAACATGTTCAAAACTTGGAACGGACAAATACCGCACAAAATGTCCGGTGAATGTACGGTAGGTTTATGATTTGTTCGGTTCTCATGCGTTGCATTAACGTTATTCATTTGTTACTTGTCCGTCTTGCATCCGTTCATGTGCGGTAGATTAAATTGGGGAAACAGACTTTTACCGAAGAGATAAAGGATAAACCGTTAGAGTTCCGGACTTTCAGCGGAAACCAACCAGACGAGCACCGAATAAAATGAATTTATAAAAATATATGTTGTGCAATGACCAAAATTAAATGTAATAAACAAAATAACAATCATAAAAGGAGATAATATGTACAAAGTATAAAATATTTGAATAATAATAATAATAAAGAAAAACAGCTAAAAATCAAAAGGAAGGAACGGAAAGACCCATATTTTCGACCTTAGGCTTAAACTAGGAGGGATTCGGACGGAAAATCTAAGAGATGGTCGTGCCGTGCTTATCTCATTTAGTAATTGCAAGAGTTATGCAAGGTTTGTTGATTTGTATTTATATTGTAACATTATTCTGACATATACCCAAAACATCAAAATTAAAAATTTGTCCTTTTTCTCGCCGTTTAGAAACGTTATGAGCGTTTAGCAGCATTCACTACTGTATAGACTGTATAACTTTAACCCGATCTTTCACTGGCATTTTCGCTTTGAGTCGTTGGTGGAGAAGGTTAACTGAAATCAAACAGTTCTTTTCTTAGGTCATTCTCCTGCCTTTTAATTCGGTGACATTTCTGAAAAAATAAATTTAATTGGTCAACCACGCCGTGACGATTATCTATGTAAAACAAGGTTGTTAAGCGGCCAAAAGACACAAGTGTTGTCTTTTAAAATCGATAGTTTAACAGTACCTATTCAATTTGCTTTTACTTGGTGCTCGTTCGGCACGTTTTCGTTAACACATCCATTTATTCGGTACTTGTCTTGTATGTTACCGAATAAATACGTCTGATTCGGTGCTCGTCCGGTAGGATTCCGATGTCAGTTCGGTGCGAGTTCGGTTCATACGGTGCCAGTACTGTGCATGTACGGTGTATTTACTGTAGACCTCCGGTTTTTGTGCGTTTTCATTGTATTTCGTGAACGAACAAAAATATTTACGACCGTACAAAAATGATTTTCATCCGTTCCTCATACGTTTGTGTCATACGGTTTAGTGTAAGAGAGGCTTTAGAAACCAGTAATGACCAAGTATCTTCAGAATCGGTCTAGCGGATTTGTAGAAACATCAAGACGAGAATGCACAAATTGAAAATGATGCACTTAAAAACATTATCATGTGGTGTTTAGACAGTTGTGTTGTTTCAGTCTATCCAGCAGTCGTTAGTGCAAACGCCTAGAAAGATACAGATTTTTTTTCTAGACAATCCGTATATTCCAATTCTACTCTGAGCCGGTAACTGACAATTAATACTAAAGGAACTTATGCAAGTTGTGCATTCTTTCTTCCGTAATATACCACATAAATTTTTTGTATTTTGTATTTAGTAAATGTTAGATTCCATTTGCCTTTAAATATGTAATCTATATTTTATTAATCCAGTCTCGGAATTTCTGCATACATAACCAAATTTTTAATTTGTTAAACACACAGTCACTCGAAATTATACTATGTACACAAGTTTTAATATAGCCACACTAAAAATAAATTAAGTAGCTGTGATATATAACCGCATAGAAAAGCGTGACAAAATGGTTCCATATTACCATATACATTATTAGAAAAATGCACTTAGTTGGTAAACAGGAAAAATGAAAACAGGAGACAAGCGTCCTTCATTACACTCCTACCTTAGAGCAGGAGTATACATAAAAACGCAGATAGATTTCTTTAAAAACCGCATTTTAGACATGGGTTTCATTCAATCATTTGACACTTCGTATTTTGAAGAAATATACACATCTTGTTAGATGCTATTAATCTGGAGTTTTCGGTTAAACGACTAATACAATGTTCAAAAATTTACTTTCTTGTGTGTTCCGCCGTTCATGGAAGTTGCAAAAAGTTAAATTTTCGAAGTGGCCGCAACCTTCGACCAAATTATACTCATTGGAATTTACCTTTATTATTGTTTTTCCATTCATTGAAGATAAAAATATTTTGGTCGACGGGTGCGGCCAAACTGAAATTTGAGAAAATTTGTTGGAAATATACCGATTTTTCTCAAAATCTCCATACTTGCGTAAACGGCAAACGTCATAACCCATTATCACGTCATCGAAATGCGAGTACGAAACACATACGAAACGTTCGATACATATGGATGGAAATGGTGACCTATTAACATTAATATGTGACAATTAAATTTTGATCAAAATCATGGGCCATTTTTGGTCCTTTGTTGCTCTTCTCCTTTGACATGCCCATTAGTCACCGTATGTACCAGATAATATTCTATCGCCCTTAATTAAAATCATCAAAATTTGTTGGAATTGTGTGATTTTAAATATTCAACATAGGTACACAATTAAGATCTTGTGGACGCAACTCTCCGGAAGCATCTCGAATTTTATTCAAAGTTAAAAGGATTGTTAGTCGCCATACGTACTAAATCACACCGATTTATATGGGCAATATCGGACTGAAACTTTTTGAATAATTAACATGAATTAAAAGCAGAATATAAAGCTTAAAATTTCTTTTTTTGCATGTTTTAATAAAAATAACTTGTACCATACATCGAATATTACTAATTTTGCTATCAGCACACTTTTAAGGGCGTCACTAACTTAAGAATAAGCTAATTTAAAATAATAACTATGAGGTATGAGTAAAGATTATTGTTGAAGACCTCAATGTGACTTCAAGCTATAGAACAACAATATAAGCGTTGCATCATTGCTTAGTTTTACCATGTACTTGTAGTGACTTTGTCTGATTTGCATTTACTCTATATCCCTTCATTGTTAATGGTATTTTTTTTAAAAGGGGAAATAAAACAAAGGCATGTATTAAAATGTATGTGGAGAAGTATTCAATATTTGTAAGTTAAAAAAAAATATAAAAAAAAAATTAACACCGTGATAGAGTAAAAATAAAGTAAAAGAATAAAAAAATATTCTGATTTTGGATTGGACTTTACTACCGGAGTTGAAATGATCAACAAGTCGGATGTCTTACAAGAAGCAGAAGATGCTTATACTCTACCGGTTCACCTGATATCACCTATGGTTTTCATCTGGTCCGTGTGGTTCATTTTTATATATGTGTGCGTCTTTTAATTTTTCTTTTCTGTGCCGTGCTCATGTTATGTCTTTGTTTCTTTGTTTTTCCGATGTCGCCATTGTCCTTGATTTGTTCGTGTTAGACTGACGCGAGCGGTTCTCACTTACTTTGGTAAATTTCCTGAATCTCCCTGAGACTTGATATTTTTGGGAGATTGTTATTTTAGTTTATTCTACCTAATAGGAGTTCTATCAAAAATATGTTATAATTTCAGCAGATTTGTATTGCCTTTTTAGCTCACCTGACCCAAAGGGTCAGGGTGAGCTATTGCCATCACTTGGCGTCCGTCGTCCGTCCGTCCGTCGTCCGTCCGTTAACTTTTCACATTTTCATCTTCTCCTCTGAAACCACTGAAGCAAATTCAACCAAACGTTACAGGAATGATGTATGGAAGGTCCTTTACAAAGATTACTCATTTCGTTCCGATCCGATACAAAACATGGCCGCCAGTGCGGAACTTGGGTTTAACATTGGACCCTAAGGGAAATCACATTTTCATGTTTTCCTGTGAAAGCACTGAAGCAAATTCAACCAAACTTTATAGGAATGATGTATTAAAGGTCATTAACAAAGGTTGCTCATTTGGTTTGGATCCGATAAAAAACATGGCCGCCAGCACGGAACATAGTTTAACATTGGACCCTATGGGAAAATCACATTTTCATCTTCTCCTCTGAAACCACTGAAGCAAATTCAACCAAACTTTACAGGAATGATGTATGGAAGGTCCTTTACAAAGGGTGCCCATTTTGTTCCGATCCGATAAAAAAAATGGACGACAGCGCGGAACTTAGGTTTAACATTGGACTCTATGGGAAAAATCACATTTTCATCTTCTCCTCTGAAACCCCTGGAACAAATTCAACCAAACTTTACTGGAATGATGTACTAGAGGTCCTTAACAATAATTGCTCATTTGCTCTGGATCCGATAAAAAACATGGCTGCCAGCGCGGAACCTAGGTTTAACATTGGACCCTATGAGATAATACACATTTTATTTTTTCCTCTGAAACCACTGAAGCAAATTCAACTAAACTTTACAGGAATGATGTACTAAAGGTCCTCAATGAAGATTGCCCATTTCGTTAGAATCCGATAAAAAACATTGCCGCCAGCGCTGAACATAGTTTAACATTGGGCCCTATGGAAAAATCCCATTTTCGTCTTCTCCTCTGAAACCACTGAAGCAAATTCAACCAAACTTAATACAGGAATGATGTATTGAAGGTCCTCAACGAAGATTGCTCTTTCTTTTGGATCGATAAAAAACATGGCCGCCAGCACGGAACATAGTTTAACATTGGACCCTATGGGAAAATCTTCATTTTCTTGATCTACTCTGAAACCATTAAAGCAAATTTACCTTAACTGTATTGGAGTTATGAATGGAATTATATTAACAAGAATACTTATTTCAATTGAATTTAACAAAAACATGGATGTGAGTAGAGAACAAAGCTTAACATTAGACCCCATAGGAAAATCATATTTGGTCGTCAGCACAGGCATGGCTAAAAAGCATCTTTGTCAGGTGAGCAATACAGGCTCAGTATCTGAGCCTCTAGTTTGATATCAGTGGGAAACCCCTTCATAATTTTGTTTTTGAATGGTGGTGTGAATGGGTTGTCATGAATAGTAGATTGCAATTGAAACCAAACAAGAAAAATGAAATTGTAGCAAAAAAGGTATTCTGCTACATCATTGTTTTACAATTTCAGTAATATATATAAACTAGATTATCTGGGTGACCCTTGACCAAATTTTTGACAAGGGTGACTGAATATTTTATATTTTTTTTTCAATTTGTTTAACTTACATTATATGGGGAACCCATGCCTAATGTTTTTGAAAGGGGGGCTAAAATGTTATTGTTCCAGCAATATGATTTACCTGCATGTTAAGGGCACCCCCTGCCGAATTTGTTTGTTTTATTTGTTTATTTATTTTTTTAAATGGGTTGCTTTCGAAAACAATCAAAAACACTGAAATTTTGGAAAACTATTCTGCTATATACTACATTTAGGTATACAAAACACAAGGAACACTAGTTTGATTTCTGGTATTTTAGTAATCGAAATCTTAGAGGAAACCGCTGCTAAAAAATTTTAATATGGTCTCGTATTATTTTTATTTACACTACTTGCATAAAGTATGTGAGAACCGAACCGTCAATCAAAAACGAACATTCAAAGGACAATGGCAACATCGGAAAAAAACAATGAAACAAAAACACAACATAAGTACGGCTCAGAAAAGAAAAATAAAGACACATACACACGAAGATGAAAAACACGGACTCAATAAAAGCATGGCAGAGATCAGGTGCACAGGTAGAGTAAGCATCTCCTGCTTCTTATAAGACACCCGCCATGTTGAACATGTCAAATCCGGTAGTAAAGTCAAATCCGTGAGAGGAAACAACAATTAAGCTTTAAAGGGAAAGATCTGTTGTCATCTGGGAAATAGATATCCCATAGCGGTCCATAAGATGGTGATGTCGACCGTAAAACATCTGGAGGGATGACTTCAAGATTTGGGTAACATACTTTTGTTGAAGTAGCCTATTTGTGCGCAACCTGGCTCTATCAAGGAAATCACTGTATCGAACACAGGCTCTTTAATAGCGGATGAGCTGGGAGATGTAAAATCCGTACGCCGGCGCTGTTGGGATGTTGCTACAAAGAAAAGGAAATTAACTTTTGGAAAAGTGAAGTCATCGCGTTTGTCGTACAGCTTAGCCTAGAATTTACCTCTTTTGTCAATTTCAAGATGAAGGTCAAGGAATAACCTATAAGCAGAACCTTTGTCAATTCCTTCTCTGAAGGATATGCTTAAATTGATTGGAATGGATAGTGGGATTTTTGAATGCCATAAAAACTTAACCAGAAAGCTGAAGTAAAAAGGCATGTATTCTGCTAGACAATTTTTTTTGTTTTCAGATATATATATAAACTAAATTATAAGGAGAACCCTTGCCCCTTTTTTGAAAATCTAAATTGAAATGGAAAAAGTCTGAACTAAATTTTTTTATTAATATTAATATTAAATCATATTATATTTTTTTTCTAATTATAGCTGGCTTGCATGTTTTGTAATGAAATGACACAAATTACTTGTAACCAGACACTTGCATCTTAAATGTTTTTTGTAAATTTTATAATCATGTTAACAATTCTTGTTTTTATCCTTACAACATATAAAGCTAGCTACTTCCACACTTTTAGTCATTCAGGTTTCGTGTGCGACAGCGGATATATGGCTAGGTTAAGCATTCTTGCTTATTTTATTACAATGAAATTAAGCCCAAGTTTGAGTAAAACATTATTTTATACACGCATATAAGCTTAATATCAGTAAAGTTAGTGCGAACCGAACTGTCAATCAAAAGAACGAACAATCCATGGACAATGGCAACATCGGACATACTAAGAAACAAAGACACCACATGAGTACGGGACAAAAAAGGAAAAATGAAGACACACATACAGATGAACAACACGGACCCAATAAAAACCATGGGTGAGATCAGGTGTACCGGTAGAGTAAGCATCTCCTTCTCTTATAAGACAACCGCCGTGTTAACTCCGATAGTAATGTCAAATCTGATTGAGTTGTAGAGGCTAAGATTTGTTGTCATCTGAGAAACATATATCCCATAGTAATCCACAAGATCGTTATGTCGACCGTAAAACTTCTGTAGTGATGAAGTTTTTTGTAACGTACCCTTGCTTAAGTAGTCTATTTGTAAGCAACTGATCTCTTTCAAGGAAGTCACTGCTACCACCGCAAGCCCTTGAGTAGCGAATGAGTTGCGAAATGTAAACTCAATATGCTGTTGCTTTTGGAATGTTGCTACAAAGAAAGGGGAAGGTGACTATTAGAAAGGTGAAGTCATCGCGTTTGTCATTCAGGCTAGTTTGTAATGTACCTCTGTTGTCAATCTCAAGATGAAGGTCAAGGAACGAAGTCGATGTGGAAGTTTCTGTAGTATCCTTAATTTCAAGCACTTTTGGATAAAAATATAAGTAATATAGATATTATTAATTTTATCATTATTATTATTTATATTATTATTATTACTTATTATTACCTTCTATACACACAAACGCAGACCTTCATTTTTACACCATTTACAATGCCAAATATTTAAATATGTTTGGCATTTAATTCAACGTTTACATATTGATTTATCATTTGTTATATATTCATGGTACAGGATAACACGCAGTAATAATTCCAAATTTCAAATAACGGAAAATGACGGAGAAATCCATTTTTCATTAAAGGTAAGACAGTTTTAGTATTATAAAATAACAAAATACCAAAATTGCAGTAAGTAATAGTTCTGCAATCAGCCAATCATAAAACTGTTGTCAAACAAAATCATTATATTTTAAATGGCTAAAGGAATAAAAATATCCTAAACAACGAAACGTGACACAAAATACAAAAATACCCAAGATGAATAAAAAACAGTAAATTTAGTTATGCTGTACATGTGTTTCAATGAGTAACCTCTCATCAGCAGCATTAAAATCAAATAATATGGAAAGCCATGATCCAAAAACAGTCAAAACATTAGTATTCATTACAAAAATATCGAAATAGGAAGCCAAATCCAGTACTAAAGACATCAACCGAGTGCCATACACGGAATGAAGCCGTAGTATTTTTAAAAGGTTAGAATTTTGATAAAACAGTAAATTTCTATAGATTTTTTTTTTATTAAACTAATAAATGTACCCAAAAGCTGAGCAAAGAAATTACAATTGAATCATACCTACATTACAGCACACTACAATACAAGACGATGATTAAACATATATGATTATTTTGATTGAAATACAAATACAAATATTTATAAAAGAAAATACATAAATCAAGGCAATCACTGCAATATAATGATAGCCAACTGGAAATTTTGATAAATATTGTTTGGTTCATCAAATGGAGACAACTCTTATGCTTTTAATGTTTGTCATAAGAAAAACAAATAGTATATATATATGTTATTTTATTTGTGTCATTCACTTTGTTTATTATGTTGTCTATATATATATATATATATATATATAATCAAACAAAAGACAAAAGTGAACAGTACACAAATAATACAGTTAATATTTCAGCCCCTATCCGGGCCTTTTTCAAAACACAATAAAAATAAAAAATAAAATCAAACAAAAACTATGTACAAAAAAGTCTAACCAAAACAATAACAGCTACATTGTAGGCGCTGGTTATCACAAATGTAATACGAGATGAATGCCCGAAGGGAGATGAAGAAAAAACTTTTGTCAGTTACTGTATATCTAAAAGTATTTAACAAAATCAATAATTGAAGACATTGTAGTGAATCCGGAAGAAATAATATCTGCAATGAAAAATGTGTTATTTTTAAGTTTTAACACAAATTTCCTGCTGCTTTTAGAATTTATTTCAGCCCGGATAGGGACTGAAATATTAACTGTATTATTTGTGTACTGTTCACTTTTGTCTTTTGTTTGATTATATATATATATATATATATATATAGACAACATAATAAACAAAGTGAATGACACAAATAAAATAACATATATATATACTATTTGTTTTTCTTATGACAAACATTAAAAGCATAAGAGTTGTCTCCATTTGATGAACCAAACAATATTTATCAAAATTTCCAGTTGGCTATCATTATATTGCAGTGATTGCCTTGATTTATGTATTTTCTTTTATAAATATTTGTATTTGTATTTCAATCAAAATAATCATATATGTTTAATCATCGTCTTGTATTGTAGTGTGCTGTAATGTAGGTATGATTCAATTGTAATTTCTTTGCTCAGCTTTTGGGTACATTTATTAGTTTAATAAAAAAAAAATCTATAGAAATTTACTGTTTTATCAAAATTCTAACCTTTTAAAAATACTACGGCTTCATTCCGTGTATGGCACTCGGTTGATGTCTTTAGTACTGGATTTGGCTTCCTATTTCGATATTTTTGTAATGAATACTAATGTTTTGACTGTTTTTGGATCATGGCTTTCCATATTATTTGATTTTAATGCTGCTGATGAGAGGTTACTCATTGAAACACATGTACAGCATA
>MJUU01016272.1:0-27217 GCA_002080025.1 Modiolus philippinarum | reverse complement strand
ATATTCAACAGGAGGTATAAGTATTTTGTAATCACTGTTTTTTACCTTCATCAGTGTTTTTCTTGATGATAATATTTCATTTCTTTCGAACATAGTATACATATTTGAGGCATCTGCCGTTTCAATGTATGTATCATCAGGTATGGTCATATTTTCGATAATTCTAATAAAATGTTTTGTGTCTTTTAAGTACGTACTTTGTTTTTGTACTAATGGCACTAAGATGTAGTCAATAAAATGGGATAGGTTGTGTAAGGTGTTCCGCATAAGGATACAATTGGACGACCAGGTATTATGTAATTTTGTTCGATGGTTTCGTTTGTATCCATCTCCATTAAAGTTTCATCTGATATTTTATGAATTTTGGGTAATAGGAAAAAGCGCCCAAGCTTTCTTTTATTGAGATTTTTGGTGACGAACCGATAAGTATTATCGTCTAACATTCCTTCATTATGCAGACCGCCGTGCGCGGTCCCGGCTTATGAATAAGCTCTGAGCTTGGAGTATGAGTCTTCCTAACAGAGGACCCCGAGGGAACCCCGGGATATAGAAATAGGACCTAGTATCTCCGGCTTGCGGGGTGTGACCCCTCCTAAACGGGGGCTGACCCCGAGGGTCCCGGGATATTGAAATAGGACCCATTCCGTGGTTGTGCGGGATTAATAAATACACAACCCATCTTTCGGATGGGATGTAAACTCAGGTCCACGTGTTGGAAGAAATGCCACGCTTCCTGCACGTTAAAGAACCCTTGTAGCAAGCTTTTTTTGAGTGGTCCGTAGGTGATTGGCTACAAGGCTAAATTCTCCGCCCTTTTCGATTTCACCCTACTTTTCCAGTGGCAGTCAGAATTTCCCGTCCCATGACCCTTTCCATACCCCAAAGTGATTATTTATTAACAAACTTGTTCTCGTCTTGATATAGCTGAAATATTGCTGAGTAGACGTTAAACAATATTCAATCAATCATTATGCAGATCAACACAGATTTTTGAAACTCTAACAGTTACGTCATATGTATTTGGGTTTTCGATTTCCCTGTAGAATGTTTGATTTTGCAATTGTCTAAGGCCTTTTGTTAAGAATACATAACGTGGATGACTTATCGGCCTTTTCAATTATTATATTGGTATTTGATTTTAAGTGCTTAAGGGCGTTGACCTCTTGTCTCGATAAGTTGTATTTTGTCTTGGTTAATTTCATATTTTTTATCCCATTTTTGTGGCGAATAGATAATTTTCTAATGCACTACAAGAATGGGTAGGTTCGTTATTAGTCAGTTGATAGAATGGATGTATTTCACTATTTTGATTTTTTGCGTATAAGTATTGGCATCTCATTCTTCTGCTATATTCTTCGAAATCTTTCATTAAATTTCTTTTCCATTTGCTTGATTTTGAAGTAGGGATAAATTTAATACCTTTTGAAAGTACTCATAACTCATGGTCATTTAGCTTATGAGCTGAAGAAATTTCTTACAAACAGTTCTCCTTTCATATCTAAATTGTTTGTGTTTGTGGATGATTTGGTTTAGTTTTTTTTTTCTTTTCCGTTTACGTTATTTGCTTTTCTGGGTTTTCGTTCTTATGTTTATTCTGCGAGCCATTATGCTGTAGATTGGATGCAAAGTAGATTGCATCTGATTTCATTTATAAAGTAGGAAGTAAGAGTGGTACATGAGGTGGGGCTATTCTCTCTGCGTAACATTTTGATTGGTTGATGGGTTCTGGTTGTCGTGAGATTGATTTTCTTTCGATTTTCGTGAAAATAGGTATATAGATAATAAATTAGAATTATGTATATTTGAATTAAATATTTAAGACTTACTTTATCTAATCTGAAAACACATGATAATATTCCAAGCTTTTATTACTTCCATGTAATATGATACAGAATTATTAGCATTATATTTTAACTTTTATTGTTCTGTAGCTAAACTGCATTCCGGACAAGAGTATAATGCTAGAAAATTACGGAAGGAATAGTTTATGAATAAAAATTTTCGTAATCCGTTTGGTAATAATATTATGCAAATTTAACTATATTGTCAAGTTTTTACGAATTTCAAATCCATAAGTTCTGTGTTTTTAAAGAATCCGTATAAATTCTACTGGCGTTTGTATGGATGTGGTCTTGAAGATTTCCCTTTCGTCGGATTGTTCATTCTCTCTTGTCTTGTCTTTTGATATTTTTCAAATTTTTCGTACCATTTCTTATTAAGATTGTGAATTTCACATATGCATTTTGATTGCATCTGCCTTTGTTCCTCAGTGTGAGATCCAATTCAATTAAAACATCCATTCCCTTCTCGCACCCACACGCATTCTTTTAGATATATTTATGCTCGTTAAGTTTACTAATTTTCTTTATAACACGGTAGTGTTTATTTAGGTGTTTCGACCCTTATTTTTAAAAGCGGTGGGTCTCATCGGTGGTCCCCGCTGTGGAATTTTAGAACATTGGACCAAGGAATGTTAGACGATAATACTTATCGGTTCATCACCAAAAATCCCAATAAAAGAAAGCTGGGGCGCTTTTTCCTAGTACTCAAAATTCATAAAATATCAGATGAAACTTTAATGGAGATGGATACAAACGAAACCATCAAACAAAATTACATAATACCAGGTCGTCCAATTGTATCCTTATGCGGAACACCTTACACAACCTATCCCATTTTATTGACTACATCTTAGTGCCATTAGTACAAAAACAAAGTACGTACTTAAAAGACATATAACATTTTATTAGAATTATCGAAAATATGACCATACCTGATGATACATACATTGTAACGGCAGATGTCTCAAATATCATCAAGAAAAACACTGATGAAGGTAAAAAACAGTGATTACAAAATACTTATACCTCCTGTTGAATATTTGTTAGAAATATCAACAATTATACTAGAAAACAACAAAATCTACACACAATGAATCGGCGTGCCGATGGGCGGAGCATGTTCAGCCGAACTAGCAGACATTCATATGTACGAAATTCTTGAAAACATACTTCTTAATTCTGAACATAGATCTAACATCATCTTTTGTAAGAGATATCATGATGATATCTTTTTGCTATACAAAGGGAGGGAATCGGAAATTCATAAACTATTCGAAATTGCAAACAAAAGTCATCAACACCTTAAATTTACGTAAGACATAGCAGTTGATAGTTTAGCTTTCCTGGACACTCTAATATATAAAGGAAACAGATAGATTCGAAACTACAGGTACATTAGATATTAAAATATAAAAAAAAACAGAAACCTTCCAATACTTAGAAAGGAGAAGTTGTCACCCTCAGAGTACTTTTAAAGGGTGAAACCATCCGCCATTTAAGAAACACAAGAGACGTAAATCAATTAAACTTAATTTTTAAGTCTTTTAAATTAAATAACGACTTCTAAAAAGAGGTTTTAGTCCATGGGCTGGAATACCCCCCTCCGTCCACAACCCCCCCCCCCCCCACACACACACTTATGATCCCACCCATATTTTTCAGTCCTTCTTTATCCCTTCTTTGAAATTAAACATGTTAACATGAGCATAACCTGCACGCAATATTGGAACAGGCCCCTTTTTTAGACCCACCAAACGAAATTTTGGAAAATTTCGTTTTTGATCAAACTTTTTCCTTCAATTGCTTCAAATTGCGGGTACCAATATTGGTACCTCTCAGTTATGCAAAAATGGTATAGAATGATAGCCTATGGTATAAGCTTTACAAATATTCCATATAAGTACCATTTCTATACCCAATACGTTATAAAAATTAAAAAACCTTACCCTACCCCTTCGAAATGTTGACGTAAATTATAAGATTTTTCTCGAAATTGTGTAAGTTCAATGTTCCTTAGAAACCAGTATGTTGTTCCTTTCATAATTCTTGGAATTGTTTTTAGTCTTTTAATGTCCTTCCTTAAAAATTAAGCATGTTTACATAATGTTGATATGTTTTGGATGATCAAACTCTCACTTTTAAATAGACAAATAAAACACATCTTTGAATATATACGTTTTCGACAAAGTTTTGTCCCTTTTTTGCCTCATCTTATTTATGAGTGGTTCAAATTCAAGAAAGGATGGAATAAAATGGAAGCACATAATGTCTTCTTTACACTGGTACACATTATAGCAGTTTTGAAGTATTATAAACTTCCTAGATCCATAAAATTTACCCCTGCCCCAACAAATTTACTCTAAAATTGTCATTTTTTTGTCTATGTTCGCATAAAATTAACTCAAACCTGCAAAATGTGCGTTCAATATGACAATATTGCATGAACTGCATCACGATTTGATATTTTAACAGCCATTTGTTGATTTAAACTCAACATCGTGCCCGAAATTGAGGAAAAATGGGAATTTTTAACATATCAGATTTAGCCAAAGTTCACTGTTAACACGTTATATATTGCAAGTCTGGAGGATATATCTGCAGATATGCCAATTAATTGTTTTAAGGGATACATTAGTTGTCTGAAAACAGTGTTTAGAAAATCAAGGGGTATTTAATGTCACTCTGAATACCGAAAATCTTACCCCTACCTCAACAAATTTTTCCTAAAATTGTCAATTTTATGTATTTGTTTGCATAAAATAACCAGAACACGAATAATGTGTGTAATATATGACAATGTTGCATGAATAACATCATGATTTGGTATTTTAACAGTTATTTGTTGACTTCAACTCAATATTTTGCCCCAAATTGATGAAAAATGTGGATTTTCTGTATTTCAGATTTGTCCAACGTTCACTGTTAAGTCGTAATATATTTCAAATTTGGAGGATATTTCGGCAGATATGCCTTTTAATTGTTATTTGTGATACATTACTTCTCTTAAACCATTGTTTAGAAAAACGAAGAGTGTTTAATGTGACTCTAAATACCTAGAATCGTACCCCTACCCCCAACAAATCCACCCTAAAATAGTCAAATTTTTGTCTGTATTCGCATAAAAATAACGAAAACACGCAATGTCTGCATTGGATATAAAATGTTGCATTAATTTTATCATTATTTGTCATTTTAAATCCGACTTGTCAGATTAAACTCAATGTTTGGTACAAAATTGATGAAAAATCGGAATTTTCAGCATTTCAGATTTATCCAAATTTCACTTTGAAATAGTTATATGTGCCGAATCTGGAGGATTTATGCCAATTCATTGTCCTTGGGGATATATAAATTCTCTTAAAACCATGTGTAGAAGCAGAGGCTCCTAGGAGACTGTATCGCTCACCTGGTTTTCATTTGCCACAATCATGCTAACATTGTAAGTTATACAGTTGAACTTCAGTCTCTCCAACTTCGGTAGTTCAAACACAACCAATATCTTGAAATGTATTTACAGTCAGATCATGCTTTACTACATGTCTTTGTTGCGTTTTTTTGACAAAAAAACATTCTTGCTAATGACCACTTTTGACACCAGTTTTGAAGTCGAGACATCATTTTGTAAATCGCGGTCAACAACAATTTTTAACACCATAAATTCTCATCATCAATATCTATTTGGAAACCAAATTTTATTGAAGTCGGACAATGTTGAATTTTCCCGCCTTATTTGGTGGCCATTTTGAAAATGGCAGGCAAAGAACAATTTTTAACATCAGTTTTGAAGTTGCCACATCAATACCTATTTGGAAACCAAATTTCATTGAAATCACACAGTGTTGAAATTTCCCGCCTTTTTTGGTAGCCATTTGGAGAATGGCGGTCAATGAACAATTTTTAACACCGGTTTTGAAGTCACAACATCAATATATATTTGGAAACCAAATTTCATTGAAATCAGACAATGTTGAATTTTCCCGCCCTTTTTTGGCGGCCATTTTGAAAATGGAGGTCAACAAACTATTTTCAACACCAGTTTTGAATTCACCACAGTATGGCAAACATTTCATCATTTTACACTTAACCTTCATCTTCTATAGTTTTGGAAATAAAAGACAAACTACTCTGAATTTTAAAAATTCAGAGAAAAAGGGTAATAACTCCTCCAAGGGGTTTTGGATTTTCTTCAAAATTTCAGGATAGGTAGATCTTGATATGCTGAACATTTTTGCACTTTAAAGTTGACCTCTATCTGTTATAGTTTTGCAAATAAAAAAAATAAATTAAAATTTTGAAAATGTTACGGAAAAGGGGCAATAACTTCAAGACGAGTTTTAAAATTTTCTTCAAAATTGCAGGGCGGGTAGATCTTGCCATGCTGATCATTTTTACTCCGTCAGATTTTTTTATATCTGTAACGGTTTTCGAGTTATTTGCAAAATACAGCAATTCACCCCTATGTTCTATTTTTAGTAACAGCAGCCATGTTGTTTGATCCTCGGACTAATCGAACACAATTTTGAAACTGCATACCCCGGTGATGATTCAGACCAAGTTTGGTAACAATTCGCCCAGCAGTTTCAGAGGAGAAGATTTTTGAAATTGTTGACGGACGGACGACGGACGCAAATTGATGGCAAAAGCTCACTTGGCCTTTTAGGCCAGTTGAGCTAAAAACCAGGGGTGTTCAATGTTACTCTAAATACCGAAAATTTTACCCCTACCCCAAGAAAATGATGCTAAAAAATGCAAAAAAATATGTCTGTCTGTACATATATATGAACAAAACATACTAATACTTATACTTTCTTTTAAAAATGCAATTGATTTTTCGCAATATGCAATTTCAACGCAGAAAATATGGGTAAAATGAATATTTTTGGCGATTTTCGTGAAAAATGTTAATTTTCATCATTTCGGATTTCTACAAAATTCAAAGTTTAATTGATGTATAACTGCCAATAAACCACGCGCATGATCTTATTTTGTTATATATGGGAGTCTCTGTGCAATTTTGTGTTTGAAATGTTATAATATTGGACCTTTATACAATGTTGAAGCTTTTGAAGCTGAATAAAATGAAATAAATTGTGCTGATTTTTTTTTCCTGGGGAAGGAGGGGGGTTGTGATATGTTTGCAATTTATGAGAGTTTACTTAGTCTAAAATGTTCAAAAGCATATATTCTAATGGCTTAGATATAGTGAAAGGATTTTTTATCAACATTTTTACCAAATTCGTGAAGTTTGTACATCTCTTAGTCAAATTAGCAATAATTCTAAAAAACGGAAAATTCCCATTTTTTCATAAAATTTCGAGCAGAAGGGCCAAAAACGACCCCGTAAAAAATTTGAATCTACTTAAATGGGCTTCTTCATGTCAACTATAGTGAAATAAACACAATAATTTGCATTACACATGATCTTTTTATCATTTAGAACCTGAATATTTTAATTTTCCCTTAATTTTAAGGGGGAGGGGTGCTAATTTTGGCATTTTTGAACCCACGAAAAGTCTAAATTTTTTCACATAATTTGTTGCTTACATATTATAAATCACTATTGCGTTGGCAATTATAAGATATATATTCAAATTTATACGATCCAGAAGTAAGAAAGTCGAAATTGTGAAAATATTTAAAATTCCGAAAATTTCCATTTTTCAAAAATTTTATACAGAAAATCAAAATTTTAAGGACTTTAATGGTCTTAATTTTCAACATTGTATCACAACTGATAAATGAGCATAAAAACTACATCAAATGATGAAATTTATTTATCAGAAAGGAATTGAAAGCTTAAAAATCGTCATCGTCAGGGATTTGTTCAGCCTACGTTGCTTTCATCCCTTCAAAAATTTTATGGCCGTCACCATGATATCATTGACAGATATGACGTGTCTGTGTCCCAAATGAAAACGGACATTTTCAGTTAGATTTCACGTCTTCACGGATTTGACATTACCGGATTTGACTCAACCCTGGATTGACTCACTGATAGTGTGACGGGTGCCGCTAGCGGAGCAGGACATGCTTACCCTTCCGGAGCACCTGATGTCACTCCCGGTTTTCATGGGAGTTCACACTATCAGTGTGTTAGGTTTTAATGTCGTCTGTTTATTTCCGTGCTTGTAGCTGTCTCACGTCCTTGTTTTGTCTTTGTTTTTCTCTGTTGCCGTTTTTGCCATGTCTTCGGATTTCGATTTTTGTAGTCTTCACTTCCCTTGTTCCTTCGGTATTCTGCTGCCGTTGTTTTGTTTCGCAATTATTTGCAGGGCGAGGGGTATATTTTTTTCATCCCCAGATCATAAAAATGGCGTTAAGTGCTCAAACTTGTGTTCATTGTAAAGTATATGAAATAAGCTTCAATTTGATACCAAATTTCAGTACATCCAACTTATCTACATAAAAATTATGGAGCTTAGCAGATAAAAATAAGATTAAAACTAAAATACAAGAATTTTGTGTGGTGAACTTTAAAAGTGGCCCTATACTGTCTACGCGTGCAGGTTATATTCGTGTTAACTGAAAAAAATCGGTCTGGATCATAAGTGTGGGGGAGGGGGGTGCACGGAAAGTGATTTCAGCCCATGGCCTATTACCACTCGAACCACATTACTGAAATATTCAGAGAGGTAATGACAATCCAAAGAGACGAGATTTTGAAAGAAAAACAGAAATCAAGAAAACGTTGTCTCGTATTTGTAACCAGATACAATCCTGGATTGCAAAAAATAAAGTCCTTTTAAAACATTGGAATGAATTTTAAAAAAATCCCAGATGCAAACAAATATTTACCTCACAACCACTCATTGCCTATAAAAGGGTCAGAAATATAGCTGAAATATTGAAAAATAAAAACTGAAGCAAATACAAATGGAAAGTGAATAGAAAGCTTTCATTGGAGAAATGATTTCAAAATTTAGTAAATTTTAAAGAGGAAACATGTAAAGTGCAGACTTAAAGGTGTATGGTCCAATGTTCTACCCGGCACCTGAATAGGTTTTCAGGGGCTTTGGCTACAGAGCTGCCGGGCGCGTCCCCAGGTGGTGGATAGGGGAATGCCCTGTCTTTGCGGGGTAGTCAGGTCATAATACGGAAAGCCTGACCGCGAACCATTGTAGCCAAACTGTGTGGAGAAACGCCACGCTCCATGCAGTATAAAGACCCCTTCTATATTTCTCTAAAGAGAGCAGACGCACTGGGTGTCGTATAGAAGGCTAAATTTCCTGCCCCTACCCATTTCTCCCCTTTTCCAGTGGCAATCAAAAGTCGTTGCCCCGGTTGTCCCTTCCACCTTTATTTCTTTCTTCTTTTACTTACAATTTGTTTTGAATTGATTAACTTGTTCTCGTCCTGATATAGCTGAAATATTGCTCATTGGACGTTAAACTCTAACTAATCAATCAATCAACCAATGTTCTAAAATTCCACAGCGGGGACCACCGATGAGACCCACCGCTTTTAAAAATAAGGGTCGAAACACCTAAATAAACACTACCGTGTTATAAAGAAAATTAGTAAACTTAACGAGCATAAATATATCTAAAAGAATGCGTGTGGGTGCGAGTAGGGAATGGATGTTTTAATTGAATAGCCATTTTTAAAATGGCCGCCATTCGAATTTTTTTTTAAATGGACGCCATTCGAAATTTTGTTATCGCAATATCTCGGAAACGATAAAACATTTATGAAAAGTCAATATCCCAAATGAAAGCGGACATTTTCAGCTAGATTCATGTCTTCCCGGATTTGACTACCGACTTTGACATTTTCCTGGATTGACCCACTCACAGTGTGACGATGCTGTTAACAGAGCAGGACATGCCTACCCTTCCGGAGCACCTGATGTCACTCTCAGTTTCACTGGAGTTCACACTGTGAGTGCATTGTTTTGAATGTTGTGATTTCTGTTTCTGTTCTTTGTGTCTGTCCAGCGTCGTTGTTTTGTGTCTGGCGTCATTGTTTTCTGTGTTCTCGTTTTGGCCATGCCTTTGGACTTCGATTTTTGTAAATTTCACTCCTTTCTTCCTTCGGTATTCTACTGCCGTTGTTTGAAAATGGCCGCCATATGAAATTTCGTTATCGCGATATCTCGGAAACGATAAAAAAATCTATGAAAACATTGTGTTGCAAAAATATTCCTCTCTTTAAGATCTACATTTATGGTTGGTCAAAGAAAAAATTTCGTCCGCCATTTTGGAAATGGCTGCCATTTGAAATTTTGTTAAAGCGATATCTCGGAAACCATAAAAGATTGATGAAAACATTATCTCATTAAGATCTACCTTTATGGTTGGTCAAAAAACTTTTGTTTACGTAACTTTTGACCAAAATCAAACTCTAACATGTAATCGTGGTGAAAACTGGTGAAAGACCTTGCAATTGTTCTCTGAACAATTGTCTTTTTAATGTATTATTATTTTTCCTCTTCTTTCTTTCTTCAGCTGAAATATTGTCCACCCCATATCTCAGCTACTATTTGACCAAACTTCATAAAACATCACAGGAATGATTGCCTCAAAGTATAGGAGAAAATTTTCAAAATGGCCGCCGTTGCCATGGAAACGGAAAACAGCGGGAAAATTGAAAATGCTCCTAATCGGATCAAAATTTACATGAAGGTTGCCTGGTATTTATACAAATGATTTTCAGCCTCATAATTTTCAAAATGGCTGCCGTTGCCATGGAAACAGAAAAAGGTGGGAGAATTGGAAGTGCTTCTAATCGGATCAAAATTTGCACGAAGGTTGCCTGGCCTGTGAACGAATGATTTTCAGCCTCAGATTTTTCAAAATGATTACTGTTGCCACTGAAACTTAGAAATACTGGAAAATGAGAGGTGCTACGAATAGGGTGCACAATGTTCGTTTGGGGGACATCTGTAACGCTCTGCGTTACAATAATAAATATTTATTATTAGAAATTGAAATCACCTATCATAAGGATCATTTCCAAGGCTATATAGTGTAAACATGCATCATTGAAAAAGATCAAGCATATTAAATGAAATCGTCATTGTGTATAGGTAGCAGGACGTTTCAGCTATGGTAAATATCATATCGGCAATTCTGATTGATTGATAAGTATTAACGTACAGTTAGCAATATTTCGGCTATGTAAGGAAGAGAACAAGCTTACCAAATGAAAAGTCACAAACATAGTAGAAAGGTTTAAAGGAGGAATAGGAAACGGGCAGTTTTTACCGAGAATGGAAAATAAGGAAATGGGTAGGGGCAGGAAATTTAGCTTTCCATACGACTTTATTGTGTATGCTCCTGTTCAAGAAATATAGAAGGGGTCTTTATACTGCATTTGGTGCGGTTTTTCTCCACACAGTGTTTCAGTTATTCATTCTTTGTTATAACCCGTCCAACCCACTGCCACTTGAAAATGGAGGAAATGTGTGGGGGCAGAAAATAAAGTCTTCCATGTGACCTTCAGCGAGTTGTCTCTCCTACGAGATATTTTATATCATATAAATCAATTCAAATAAAATATAAGTAAAAGAAGGATAGACTTTAAGAGGGAATTAACAACTAGGGACCGAGTTTTGACTTCCAACTTGAAAATTTAATAAATGGGTAGAGGCAGCAAAATAACCTTATATACGACCCCTCCCCAAATTGGTCTTCTGTTGTACTAGAAATATAGAAGGGGTTGATATTTGACAGAGAGTGAGATTTTGTCTACAAAAGTTTGTGTTTATGCTATCCTTCGCAGAGACTTTCTCTTATGCATGTACTCATTGTTTATTTTCGTATTATGATCCGGCTACCCTTCAAAGATAGGGCATTTCCCTATCCACCGATTGGGATGCGCCTGGCAGCATTGTTTTGAAAGAGACTTATATCAATGGTGTGCTTTATTTATCGAAAACTATCCTCGTTTAACATTAATTGCATAGTTTCGGCAATCGGTATGTTTTATTTCCAATTTTATGAATAAACTGTATATTTGCATTGTGTATCCGTAGTGCTTATTTATACCCCCGCTCCCCATCGGGGATAGGGGGTATACTGTTTTCATTCTGTGTGTGTGTGGGTCCGTCCGTAACACATTTTCGTCGCAGCAATGGTAGAAGGTACAGATCTGAGATTTTGTCACAAGCTTTGTATAATCATGCCATATTGTGGGATGCATTTTTGGACCAATCAGAATACATGTACACCTTCCTGTTTACCAACTTTGGTCAAATTTTGACACTTGTAGCATTATAGAGGGAATTTTTGTCAAAGTTTTCTCTGTAATGGTAAATGATACAAAGCTGAAATTTTGTCAGAAGCTTTGCATGGTCATGCCTTATTGTGGGATGCGTTTTCTGACCTGTCGGAATACCACTTCCTGTTTACCGACTTGGTCAATTTTGACACTTGTAGCATTGAAGAGTGAATTTTCGTCAAAGTTTTCTCAATAATGGTAAATGATACAAAGCTGAAATTTTGTCAGAAGCTTTGCATGGTCATGCCATATTGTAGGATGCGTTTTCTGACTTGTCGGAATAAACTTCCTGTTTACCGACTTTGTCAATCTTTTTGCAATTGTGGCATAATGGAGTAATTTTTCGTCAAGGATTTCTCTACATTGTTTAATGATGCAGCTTTTAAATTTTGTCACAAGCTTTGTATAGTCCAGCCATATTGTGGGATGTGTTTTCAGACCAACCGAGACACTACTTCCTGTTTACTGACTTAGTCAATTTTGATGTTCACTTCTGTATTGGGTTCACTCACACACTTGAATTTGCACTTTCCCTCTATGATTAATTTTTTTTTTTTTTTTTTTTTTTTTTTNGGGGGGGGGGCTTTTTTTCATATATATATATTTTTGACATATTTCATCAGGAGACAATTTTATCAGTTCTCCGTCTCTTGTACATTTCTGATTGTATCACAACCACTCCATGGATTATTTGGACCTTTGGAAATATATGTGTTACATTCAGCATATGATTCCATTTCATCTTTATCCTCGGTAGATTAACAGAAATCAGAAAGGTCATCTGAACTATAAATGAATTTGATTATTTGATCATCGTTAGCTTCAGATAACTAAATTCCGAGTTTCAGAGGATGAATCGGAACTTTCGTTAGTCTTTGATTAAGGCATACTTGCTCTGTTGCTTTCCAGCTTTTTCCTCTTCCTTTTTTTTCTCTCTCTCTCTCTCTTTCTTCTTTTCGTTTTATTTAATTTATTCCCCCTTTCTAACATTTCTAATATTTCCTTTTCCGACAAATCTTTTGGTAACTTTTGTCCAATTGTATATGTTTGTTTCCATGTTTCCATGCCTTAACAGATGCAATCCAAAGAGGCTAAAGAGGCGAAAATAAGCCTATGTCACATGTGCTTGAAGAACGTGTGTAGTATTAGGTAGAAGACAATAGAGGATTACATTATTTTCTGTACAATACTCAGCAGCTGGCAATGTAATGTGTGAAGAATGCTCATCAACAAATATATAACAGGAAACTCTTTTTCTCTCTCTCTCTCTCTTTAACTAGTGTTACAAAATGCCTTCAGGCAACAAAAAGTTGGGAATCTATCAATCCACTTTCAGTGTTTCTATAATTGCTGTAGCAAAGTCTGAAATACCAACATCACTAAGTCTGTGTCTTTGGTAGACTATAAGTGGAGGGAGATACATTTAGTCATCCAATGCATAAAGACAAGTCACTACTGTACTATGTTTTAATGTTGTATATTCTGTTCATAATGAAAGTGAATAACTTCAAAATGGATCAATGTCATTTAAAATATAGTTGTGTTTATCGAGCGTATCTTAAAAAAAGAATACGTAGAATGCTTCATATATCTAATAGGGATGTCAAAATGCATGAAAAATGCCACTCGAGTACTCGGATTCAATACTCAAGTATACTCGAGTACTCGATGATCTTTTGAAATGGAAATTACTAGACTTCAAGATTCTTATAGTTCAATGATATATAACTAAAATATTGCTCAAATGCCATAACAGGAGCACTATTGTGTGCCATTATAGCCAATTAAAGGTTTGATATTAAACAACTTTCAAATCATCCCTATTGGGTAATCATCAACCCAGTAGTCAGTACTTCGGTGCTGACCCGAAAACCGATTTTATTAAACCTTGCAATATCTAAATTTTACAAAATTTTGTTCAAAACTAAGGACTATCTCCCTCATGCATAGCTCTGTCCTTAGCTGAACTTTGGCTTTTCTATTTAGATCCTTTTGGTTATTTGTTCTCTATCAGCTTTTACACGTTTTTGTGATTGGACTTCCAAAATTTGGTTTTATCTGCACTGATGAGACATAAGTTGTCGAAATGCGCATATGCAGAGAATAAATTAACAGTTACGTCGGTATTGTGTTATCAATTAAAGCGAAATTATAAAATTGTTCATAACTTATTTTTGTTTAGTTACACGCTTGTCTGATTAATTAAATTGTTTAAATCACAATTAACGCTCATATGAACATCTGGGGACAACACTGTTTTAATCAATTAAAACAATTAATCAATTTTTAGTAAAGAATATTATTTGATCACAAAGTGTACATTTTCGGCATTTCATGTATTAGAAATATGACAAAACAGCCGATTTATTCATAAGCATTATTGAGTCGCAAATGTTTAAAGTTGTTTGTTTTATTTACAGCTACCAACAGAGTTATTTCTGTCCATGTCTTACACTTGTTTCGACAAAGGGTTCAGTTTTCATTGTTTTTCATCATTTTTGCATTTTGGGGTGAAAAGGTATTTTTAATTTACTAATTTTTTGGGGGAGAAAATGAAATTGAAGATTAAAAAAAAAATTTTTCGCTTTTTTTGTTAATATGGAAATGCTTTGTAAGAAATTTAACATGATCAAAAAATATTTGGGGAGATATTTGCTTTTGAATTTTAAATAGCATAGACTGACTACACGTTTCCTTGGATGTTCAATATATCTTAGTTGATAGTGTCCATCTATGGGGCAGTAACAAGTTTATTATGTTTTAAAGCGCGATGCTCTGAAATACGGAGGCAGTCTTATTAACAAAGAGAATGGCAGTTTTAAAACCAAGTATTCGAGTACCAATTAGGTACTCGATACTCCTACCTTCCGAGCGATACTCGAGTATTCGAGTACTCGTTGACATCCCTAATATCTAACCATGTATGCGAATTAACTTGTCCAGGAAAATGATTGCTTCATTTTCTCATTATTATCCTGATTTAACATTTGTTCCTCGTTTCGATTACAACTGAGTCATCTTCATGAATCTTAAATGCATCCCATCACATTTAAATTTTGTGATTTTCCGAATTTTGGCACAGCCTTTTATACCAAAGTTATGGAATTACCCCCCCCCCCCCTCCCTTTTTTTCAGGATAACACCACGCTGAGATTTGGAGGGTTTGATTAAAAAAAATCACTCTCAGACAATGAAGTTTTGTAAAAAAGAAATCTGTTAAGCACATAATTGTAATCAAACAACATTAGACCCTCTTTCAGAGGAACTTCAAAGAAATAATGCAGGTATAAATTATGATAAAAGATCATAAACAAGAAGCAATAGTATCAATTTGTGACATTTATTGTTTAATTTTTGATGTTACAAGAAGAAAACATTGATTATTTTCCCGACTAGCATCTGTAATCGAAATTTGACACTAAATCACAAATAAACTTCGGTAAATATTGGATTCGGCAAATTGGGACTCGCGGTAAAAATTGTCGGCAAACTGCCGGGTTCGGTTAAAAGGACTCGGCGATTGCAAAATCATGTGCAAAATGAGACTCGGCAAACTGTCATCAAATATTCTATGGTAACAATATCACTTTCAGTTTTGCCTAAAATATCCCATATCCCATTGGTAAAAGAAAATATCCGGTATTCCCATAACCCAATTTACCCTAAACAAGCCTCAGCGATAGCTAACCGACTTCCTCGATTCCCAACCGATTCCTAACTCTTAAGATGGCCAGCCAGACATCCAACTCCCTTTTGGATTTCCTACAGTATGACATAACAGTTTGTAACCGCCATGTAATTATTTGCACTTGCCAAATTCTTAGTAACTTGATGCCCTTCTTGTTGGTCCCTAATAAATGTGCTGACCCCTTCTCATTTTATTAAGTATACAAATGTTAAAACATAATTATGGAGTGGAACTTTGATGACTGGAACATTCCATGCAGTTCCATGTGGCTAGAGAGGTATTCAAATTAACAGAGTGGACGTAGTTTCAATCTTTTATTGAGGGGACAACAAGACTCTTTGGTGTTTAAGGAATAAAATTTCTCTATTGACCCTGAAAGTTATGAAAACTGGTTTTCATGCAGTTACCTTCATGTTTATCTTTGGTCGATTTATAACATACACCTTTTGCTACTGCCGGTATCAAGTCCAGCTGTCCGGAGTTCCGAGTTATACAGTGTAACTTAATATATCTGTTCGATTATATAAGTAAAAGAGGAGAGGAATAAGGTTGAAGTGAAACCGGGGTAACGATTGCCACTGAAAAATGGGTAGGGGCAGTAAATGTATCATTCTGTGCATATGCAGAAACAAAATTCACAGTACTGTAACTTCGGTATTATGTTATTTATTACCACTAGGCCGATGCCACTGATGGTGGACTGTTAGTCCCCGAGGGTATTCACCAACCCAGTAGTCAGTACTTCGGTGCTGGCCCGAAAACCGATTTATTTTGGGAACATGCAATATCTAAATTATAGAAAAAATGTCGCTTAAAACTAAGGAGTATCTCCATCTTGCATAGCTCTGTCCTTAGCTGATTTTGGCTTTTCTATTTAGATCTTATTGGTTATTTGTTCTCTATCAGTTTTATACGTATTAGGGGTTATGCACTACCAAATGTTTTGATTTTATCAGCACTGAAGAGACAAAAGTTGTCGAAATGCGCATATGCAGAAACAAAATTCACAGTAAATTCGGTATTTTGTTATCCATCCATCGAAAGGCTGCTCTCCTTTGAAAAATCTTTATACTGCATGGAGCGTGGCGTTTCTCCACACAGTTCGTCTACAATATTTGGCGGTCAAGCTATGCAGGGCATTCCCCTATCCACCGCATCAGCTTTGTAGAAGGAGGATTGTTTGAAGTTGGCAATTTGTTATCGTTTACTGATACAGGATTAAAATAGTTAGTCAACCATCGAATGCCTAGCTTGCAATTAAAAAAAAGAATTGTTTCTACAACCATTTGATAAATCAACCCAGTAGAATGGATCTACCTTGGTGGTGACTACAAGGACTTCCGCTCTATGGTTCTCGTAGTAAATTTCGTGTGTGTCTCCAATGTTTATCCAATCTATTTTTGAAATTGTTTATTAATGGTGCATTTACAATGTAATCAGGTAGTGATTCCAGATCATGGATGGTCTATGTAAGAAGATTTTTTTCTGATTTTCTAATATAATTTTCAGGGAGTTTTGTCTGAATCTGTTCATCTTTTGCAGATTTAAAAAGGGGACAAGTTTCTACATTATATTTCCGTTAGTTGTTTTATACATCTTCGGTGCTTGCCCGAATACCGATTTTATTTGAAAATTTGCAATATCTAAATTTAAGAAAATTTTAGTAGAACCTAATAAGGGTTTGGCTTTCCTATTTAGATGGTATTGGTAATTTGTTCTCTATCAGCTTTTATACACATTTTGGTTCATACATCTCCAAATGTTTTGATTTGATCTGCACTGAAGAGACATAAGTTGTCGAAATGCGCATATGCAGAACCTGGATTCACAGTAACCTCGGTATTTTGTTATTTTTCTAGCAACCCCTCTCAATTGTCTATAGTTTAAAGTTGGCAATTTTAGTCTTTTTAATTTTTCTGCATATGTTAAACTTCCAAATCCAGCTAACTATTTCGGAGCCCTTTTTGAACGCTCTCAACAAAATCAATATGCTTCTTTTTATATGGCGACCAAATCGAGCTCGCATCTTACATTGTACCTTTGCGGTATGAACGTTTTCTCATTTAAACATCTAAATGCTGTCCTTATGATAGCAAAAAATGAGCTTAATTTGTTGTTATTTTCGCAGACCTGGTAAACAAATTGATGACATTTCATGATGATATCTGTTTGCTACAGACGAAAATTATATCATCTCACATATATGCTAGAACCCCGTACTTCGCCGATACCGACACTCGTACAATTTGACGCATTTTGACCCATGCCCACGGTTTTTTTATCCCGATGATTAAAATTTACACTAAACGTCCACTTGCAGAATACGCTATACCTCTCAATGTATTTTAAAGAGAATGGCAAGCCTGAAAAGTTGCCGTGTCCCGGACGACAAAAAGTGAGGAGGCGTGTTTGTGGAAACTGTACGGTATAGCGTAAAGTGTTAAGGTGATGACTGAGTTACTACGTTAGAGTCATTGGTTACATCTAAAGGGTTTAGTTTTGTAACAAAGGATAATCTTACCTTCAATCTTCCTACATTTTATCACAAAAAAACGACATCCCTTACCATACAGAGCCGACACCCCAAATGTATGGATGTACCCAGTGGGCAAGCAGACGCGCTGGGTGTCGTATAGAAAGCTGAATTTCCTGTCCCACCCATTTCCCATCTTTTCTAGTGGCATTCACTACTCGTTGTCCCGGTTTGTTTCTTCCACATTCATTTCTTTCTTCTTTTAATTAATTTTTTTGAATAGATTAAGTTGTTTTCGTTCTCATATAGCAGAAATATTACTCATTCACGTTTAACTGAAACTAATCAATCAATCACCAAAACTGCCAGTAACAAAAATGGAAACGCCAATACCAGTGCATAAGGCGTATGCATTTCAAAGAACTGTCAGATATACAAATGTATATAGTTATCGACTTTACATTACACAGATGTTGCTCTAAATTCACTCTCGCTGCGATCTGGAAGTAACTCTTGTCCTTGTAAAGACTAAAGTGATGACGGATCCTTGAAAACTGAGGAGACTCCTGATAATATACTAGAGAAAAGGAAGTTTAAATTGCAAGCAAGTCCTCCGAGATTGTGGATGCATGATCAATACAAAAAATGGAGAAGATTGAAATGTTGCGCTCTTTTGACATTATAAAAGAACAAATAAAGCAGCGACATTCACCGTTGTCAGTTAGTTTATTTTGATTTTGTTTATTTTTGTCTTGATTTGTTGCCTTTACCCTATTGATACAAGCACTTACTGTAGAACTGGAAAAGTGAATTATAGTCGAGTCAATGCTTATTTGCAATAACTTGGGTATTTTGTTATTTAAAGGGATACAATACTAAACTTCCCATTTAATTATAGTTATGCTAAATGCCATTTTGAAGAATTATATCTTTTAAGTGCAAATAGAAATAATAAAAAATAGAAAATGCAGACGTATGAAAGCAATGTTAGAGAAAAATCACTTAAAAGGCCAAAATTAACCATGCATGCGAGTGATAGTCCTTACTTTTGTGTAAGGTCTTAACTAAGTTATTGTAAATTTGCAAATAAGCGTGTCTATGCCGAGCACCAAAGTACATGACAATTTGGCTTGAAATGCTCTAATAGACTAGCGGTCCAACTATAAGGGCATGAATTTTGGACAAATACATGTTCAAGTGAGCCTGATATCATTTATTTTCTATGCTGAAAAAAAGCAGATAGTTGAAACAAAATTTTGTTAACTCTTTACCTTGACGTTTGTTAAAAAAATTCTCTCCTTTTTGGCCATTGAATTCTTGAAATTTGGAAATAATTGCAAGTTGTTAAAGTAATTAACTGAAACGTCAGGCTATTTAATGACAACCTTATTTTATTTCTTCTTTAATATGCAGAACTATGTTTGAACAGTTGCTATGACTTTGTTTCAATCTACCCCAAGTTTCTTTCAACAGTCCAAATGTATGTTCAATAACCATTCTTGAGCGGCTTAGCTTATAATATATTTGTCACGAAATAATGTATGAGGTATTCCTTATTGGACAAGTGGATATACTGCGTCACATTTAAGGTATTTTTCACTAGAAAGTAGTTCTTTTGAGTTTTCTTGATTGTCGTTGAGAGGAGACCGTATAAATACCCTTGAATCGTGGAACGACTCTGGCAGTCCTGCATAAATGTAGTTAAAGAGGTTTTCATGATCATATACAGCCTGAAGAATAATGAAATAAAACTGCGCACTATTAACATAGTATTATGACATTCTTGCGGTTGAGCTTGGGAATATGGAATCCGTCTACAGCACCAATAACTCCCTGTATACATCAAAGATGGCAAACACCACAAACTTTGGTAAAACCATTCACCCCATGGAAAATTGTGTAAATTTAGTCTTTAAACAGCTTTATATATCACGTTTATTTTACCACTCATAACTCTTAAATAGCGGCAACCTCGGATTTAAGATTGGGCCCTGTTGGCAATTTATTAGACCAGCGCCTAGGTAAGCGATGCAAGCTCATCTGAAAGTTAACTATTTTTATTGCTGTCATTTGTTGTGTTGGACATATTAAATCAAACCAAGTTATTAACTCAAAATATATATAGATAAAAGTTAGAGGTGGCGATTGGCTAAGATCGTCGACATTGCTGTCTTCAGGAGCCGTAGACTGGCGGTCATTTTATGTTTTATGTACATATTTTTACTTTTAACGAAGTTCAACCAAATATTTTACTCGTGTGTTCATTTATGTCTGTACGAACTGCCTTGTAGGACTCTTCATTTGGTTTTTCTTATTTTGAAAGAATTAATTCAAAACCAATCGACCTTTACTAGATATAAGGTCGTATCCAGCTAATTTAAATTTATTAAGTTTTGGTTTGGTGTAAATATGAGTTTTTATGCGATTTATCCCATATCCCCTCGCATTTAATACAATGCTTTGTTTTTTGTGGAGTAGATAGAACAATCCGCCGTGTCCAGATGAATACTGTATTTTTCTTGGCAAATGTGTACATGTAAATGAGATTATTTAATCTGTTAAATTTAAAGATGTAATTTCGAAAGACTAACATGTAATGTTGCTCGACATCTAGCAATTGAATTCAACTAAAGCCGATGCTAGGGGCCGTATTGAACTCACGGTGTGAGCGATTTATTTCAATGCACATTCTTTACGAGTATATAAGATAATTCTTGTTTTTGCAATTGTCAGTAGTTACAGCCATTGTCTTGTCAGTTGGTGAAGATGCTTTCTGCAATGAAATATTTCAGTATGCATTCCTGATGTATATTAGTAAAAGAGTATGTGTTTTCCGCTCAGTAACCTTTTAAGAAGATAACAAATATGATCTTTTTGAATTATTTAATAGGTTTGGATGTTGCAATGTACCCACAAAACAAAATCTGAAAGCAATTATTTTAAAATTAACACAAAAGGCGAAAGTTCAGAAACCCAAATATGCAACAAATTAGATTACTACTGCTTCCAGGCGGGATTGTTATCAGTTGAATATTTTGTAAATATAACCGTTATGTTATCTATGTTCACCGAGTATGCCTCGACTCCACACAAAGAAATGAGAATATTAAGGGCTGAATATTTTTGGTATCGAATCATTTTTGTTGTCAAAACTTATTGATATTGAAAAAATAGTACTCGGACATAAATACTACTGATTAAATAAAATGTTTCGATAACTACTCTCGATGGTTACTTTTCCAATCGGCTGAAGCTTGTACAAGGGTAGTGGATTCTTATCCCATGATTTTGGTTTAGTCTTGGTTTTTTTTTTTTTTTTTTTTTTTTTTTTTTTTNTTCACACCCAACACGAATGGAGACAGTTTGACAGACAAAATAACAAGCGAAAAAGAACAAGAACGCCAAATCAGATGCTCCGAAAGGGTAAGCACAATCTGCTCCACGCGCGGCAGCCGTCACACTGCCAGTAAAAAGTCTGGTTTGTCACAGTCGGTGTTAGTCAGTCCGGTAAAACTCTGGATTTACCCAAAGATATCTATTCTCATTTGTGAAATAGAAATATTGTAACGGTCTGTCAAATCGTGGTGATGACCGTAAAACTTCTGTGGTGACAATTGTAACAGCGACTGAACATACCCAAAATGTATACGTTTAGCCATTTTTGCCAAGCAATATTCAAAAATCTGTAAAATTAATTTTTAGTTTCATGTGCATGGCTAGATTAGGAGAAAAACGTATTCTGCAAATTTGACTAGAATATGAATGCAGTTTTGGAGACTTGCAGATTAAAAACTGGATTAACAAATGAGCTCCGACTGTTGGCTAGGCAAACCTCTTAAATCTGTGAAAGCCAAATTTTAAGTATAATGTGCATAACCAGACCTGATATACAACACATAGTGGAAGTTTGGTTTGAATCTGACAGACATTTGTGAAGGAGTCGAAGATTAACGAACAAATTAACAAATGAGCTATTTTGGCTCTGTGTATCCTAAAATCTGTAAAATCAAAATTTTAAGTATCAGGTGCACAATTATATCAAGTGATCAATATATTCTAATAGGTTGGTTGGAATATGACTTATAGTTTTGAAGGAGTTTCAAATTAACATACTGAATTAACAAATAAACTATTTTTGCTCAGTAAACCTCTAAAAAATTTACGTATCAGATGCACAACAAGATCAGGTGAACAACTTATGTTGCAACGTAACTTGGAATCTGACTTATGGTTGTGGATTAACAAACCAGATTAACAATTGAGCAATTTTGGCTCCGTGAACATCTACAAATCTGTTAAACCGAAATTGTAAGTATCAGATGCACAATTACACCCGGTGAACAACACATCCTGCAAGTTTGGTTGGAATCTGACTTATAGATTTGATGGAATTATGGATTAAAAAACCAGATTTACAAATGAGTAATTTTGGCTCCTTGAAACTCTTAGTCTGAAAAATCTTTAATTCTAAGTATCAGGTACACAACTACACCAGGAAAAACATATCATGAAAGTTTTGTTGGAATCGGACTAGCAGTTTTGAAGGAGTTGCAGATTCTGAAACTGACAAGACTCACAAATGATTAATTTCGGCTCCATGGACCTTTACTAAAATCTGGTAAATCAAAATTCTAACTATCAGGTGCACATCTACACCAGGTGAACAACATATACTGAAAGTTTGGTTGGAATCGGGCAAGCAGTTTTGAAGGAGTTGCAGATACAAAAATTGACAGTCTCATAAATGAGCAGTTTTGGCCCCGTGAACCACACTAAAGTCTGTAAAATCAAAACTCTAAATATCAGATGCAAAACTATACCAGGTGAACAACATATCCTGAAAGTTTAATTGGAATCGGCCTTGTAGTTTTGAGGGCGTTGCGGATTCAAAAACCTGCAGAGGACGCAGGACGACGACGGCGTAAGACAACGGATAGTAATCCCAATGTGTCAACTGCCTACAGCAGGCGACACAAAAATCTCAGACAGAAAGGAGTAAGAGCGAAGAAAATGTAATTTCATTAAAAATTTCCCTATTTGTCTGCAATTTAAAAAAAAGAGAAATGAAAAATGTCAATGTCCGCCATTATGACGTCATAATAACTTCATAAACTTTGCATCTCCCCCTGAAAATTGCAAAAATCGCACAATTGTAAAGTTTTCCAAACAATATTACGTAATAGAAACACTTTGTGCGTTTACAAGAATCAACTTAATAATTTCAGGAAAGTTTTATAAAACATTAATAGAAATTTGTTTTAAATATTGAATTTCTTGAACGCGCTCGTGATAATCAAGACCAAAAAGTATTTCTAAAAAAATCAAATCAAAGAAATTTTGGAATCTTTGATATTTTTAATTTTAATTGTTCGTTCAGAAATAGCTCATTTTGTACTTCTGAGGGGATCTCGTTCCTAATAAATAACAAAATTCCGAAGTTACTGTTAATTCATTTTCTGCATATGCGCATTTCGACAACTTATGTCTAATCAGTGCAGATAAAACCAAAACATTTGGAAGTTCATTAACCGAAAAGCGTGTTAAAGCTGATAGAGAACAAATAATCAAACGGGTCTCAATAGAAAAGCCATAATTCAGCTAAGGACAGAGCAACGTATGAGGGAGATACTCCTTAGTTTTAAACAAAATTTTGTAAACTTTAGATATTGCAAGTTTCAATAAAGTCGGTGTTCGGGTCAGCACCGAAGTACTGACTACTGGGTTGGTGAATACCCTCGGGGACTAACAGTCCACCAGCAGAGGTATCGTCCCAGTGGAAATAAATAACAAAAAACCGAAGTTACTGTTAATTCATTTTCTGCATATGCGCATTTCGACAACCTATGTCTCATCAGTGCAGATAAAACCAAAACATTTGGAAGTCAGTGTAAAATGAGTAAATACTGTATACTATTTTCGGCATATAAAACATTGTCATTTAGTTAGTATCCGCAGTGTACGCGGCTATCATATGTACATGTAAATCTGATTATTATGAAAATGAACAAAAATCAAACTTCTTCCTCTCAATTAAAGTTCGCAATAAATTAATGTAAATTTACATTCTTCCTGCATATTTATAATATTATCAACAGTTCACGCCACTATATAGCTGAAATATTGCTAAAGTTGGCGTTTAACAACAATGAATTGTGGCAGAGTGTAATTTATGTTAATTATTAATATAGTAGTATATAATTAATATCAGTTAGTCAATTTATTTTATTTAATATATTTCATGAGTTCATCATTTCTTTTCTCTTTTTTTTTCATTGGCTCTTATTTCCTATGTTCTTTTCATGCTTGATAGACCGTAAGGTCATGTGTCTTCAATTTCTACTTTTTATTTGTTTAGTTTTGAGCGGTCACACTCTGAATTGGATCTTTGAGGGACATACTGGTCAGAGAAATGTCTCATTGAAATTTACATTTTGACAATCATATATAATAATTTACAGTTTCTGGATATATATTCTATACTTAACAGGTCAGTTACTAATATTTCTTATTTCTAACAGTTGCACAATATTCCTTTTGTATGAATCTGCGTGTAAACGTATTTTTGAGTGAATCAGAGTGAAATGGAGTAAATGACTGAAACTACTTTTTTATTTTTAATCAGCTATTTCGTGGGTTGATGAATGGAGTAGAATACGATTTTAATATATTATAATGTTCAAGAATTGAACAAGATATCAGTATGGAGTATTATTTTTTTTAAATATTGGTCCTGTTGATGTATTTGCTGTATATTATGTATTTTTATTATTTGGCTATTGATTCCTTAAATTTATGAGGGCATGGCCAGCTATAATGGTCATCACGTGACTTTGATGGCGTAACCCACCAGAATTTCACTCGATAAAAAAATAAAAAGAAAACACGAGATTGGGACAAATATTTTGAATATTCTCGAAAACCGTTGTTTTCGTCTCATTTATGCTGTTATCCACATAATCTTGAAAACCTCTTCTTTAATTTGTTGTATATCACTTCAGTTTAATTTCACGTTAAATTACTTCCAATTTGATTTTAAATGATGGGGTGACAGACTCGATAAACTCCTATTGTTACTATAGACGCTTTCAGAAATTGGTGATTACACAGTTATCGAACTTGACCGCCAGGTGCCGCATGGTCGTCCGCCATTAAGTGGGTGTAGCTAGACGGTTTTTACTGTGGCAACGTATGGTCATTTGACGTGATTACATTAATAAAAAAATAGAATTTTAACAATTTTATTTTAAACAGGTATCCACTAGGAAAGAATATACCTGTTAAAATTAAATTTTTATAAACTAATAAATTATGAAATGCAGTTAATATGAAAATTAAGGTAAAAATTTTTACCAAAAATGTTTTGCGTATTGTAGAATATTCCATAATTCAGCAATTCATGCTTCAATCCAGGTGATAAAAAATAATTTTGTCCAGGTAGATTATTACACCTGGAGGCTTGACATGTGTCCTTAATATACAGATCAATGTAATTGTTTAAACCGGTTTAATTAATTTTATGACCCTTTGGTTGTTTTCACAAAGAGATGAAGGTGATGGATTTTGAAATAAAATTTTTATTAACCACGTGTTTTGAAATTAAATTTCACAAAAAAAAATATTTCTACTGTACACATATTTTGTTCTCAGAAATAGAATAAAGTACTGTCTCGGCATAAAACCACTTTCCAGTTGGACTGCTCCTTTCTAGCACAAAAATTATGGCTATCTCTTCTTGGTGGGAGGATGGTAAATCAGCGCTAGCGCTAGGCCAATATCAAAATTTGGTAAATACATGTACTCAATATTTTCATTGCATAAACCAATTTATCCCTAAAATAAAGTTTGAGCCCCATCTCAAAAAATATTAAAGAGTTTTAAAATAAAGGAATAAATAGTTGCGATATATTAATTACAAATATATTTGATTTATATGAAATTCGACAAGTTGAACGCTATTTGTGAGCTCAAATCTGAAATTTTGCATTTCAATCTTTATTTTTTTCATCAATTTGCGTGTTATTAGGTGTGAAATTATTTTGTTTCAACCAACTATTTTTTAGTTTTATTCTTGCAGAATGACATCACCGTGCATTATTTAAATAAAAAAAAAATGCTGTTCAATTTTATATTTGATGTCATTGTTTTGCCGAATTGCCGTTTTTTTTTGTTTTTTGTTTTTGTTCCTACTAAAAATAATTTTACCAGAGACTTTTTGAGTTAAGAACTTTTTTTTTAACTTTATAAACTTGAACAAAATGTTTCAGAAAGCAGATATTTTAAAAACGTTCAACATAAATTTATTATTATTTAATTTTTAAGAGCTTGTTTATGCACATAAGTATCGAACTTCTCTGCTTAATTAACAGTCTTTTCTAATATTTTAATATATATTAGGCGGTTTCTTTGATGTCATAATAACTGTTTTATCACTTAGATAGGTTTTGATGACTTTCACAACAGGTGTAATTGGAGTAATTAACTGTTGAATTATGACACCTGTATCATTAAACCTTATACCGATCGATCGGCAAAGGCCGAGGTGTTACGAACGTTACACCCTTCCGGTAACAAGTTCATTCGGAAGTCGGCAATGGCGACACCCACGAATTTGTGAATAAAAAGGTCTATGTATAATGACGATGAATTATGAATACAACAGTTACAAAACACACGATGAAACGTCTTAAACAGACATAAAGTACATTTATGCACATATACAGAGGAAGATGAAAGTTTATTGTAACAGAAAATCTATACAAGAACAGTTTAATTTTTAGTTTTGTTACTTCCAATTTGATTTGAAAATCGCCAAATTTCCATTAAAATATAACATCAAAGATGGCATGAGTACCCGGATGTTGTATTATCATCACTGTATGCTGGTGTGTATTTCTCAAATTTTCTACCAAATTGTATAATATTAACGATTTCTAAGTGTCGTATTTCATAGACTTTTAAAATATCATTTATTTATATATAATTAAATGTAGATTTTGT
>MJUU01016268.1:53813-95627 GCA_002080025.1 Modiolus philippinarum | reverse complement strand
ACTTTAATAAAAACCGAAATGCAAATACATTGTATTGGACATCGTGTAAAGTGTAAAGTGTATGGTGCATGGTGTATGGTGTATGGTGTATGGTGCATGGTGTATGGTGCATGGTGTATGGTGTAAGGTATATGGTGTAATGGTGTATAGTGTGATGGTGTATGGTATATGGTGTAATGGTGTATGGTGTATGGTGTAATGGTGCATGGTGTATGGTGTATGGTGTAATGGTGTGATTTGTTATGTTTTACTGTACAAGCACTGTATGGCTTGAACACAGATGATGAAAATTTTAATGATACGATTTTTCCAAGTTTAGTATAATGTTCATATTTCTACAACATTTATGTTACATACTTTGACAATATCGCCAACTGGCAGCTTTAACATCGTAAAATGATATCTGCAACCTCTGTCTAAGTGTTCGCTCATAACCTGGTTCCACAGCATCGAATGACTTCAGCTTACCTTTCCTTTACTAAAACTCTACAATGATGCAATTTTTAAGGCGAATTTATATTCTACTTGAAATCCATTAAGAAAGCCGAAATGTAGTAAATATGACACAAAAATAAAAGATGATAAAAACTGAAAATAAATAACAACATGGGGCCTAAAAGGAAGTAAAACGAAGATTTTCACGACAGTTTAAGGCGTTTAATGCAGTGTTTAAATTCACTTCTAAACGTTTTCCTTGAGAGATAACGACGTGAAAAAATACACATCAGAGTATAATCGGTTTAATTGAAACAAAAAAAGCGTTAAAAAATATTTGAATATAAAGAGGACCATTCTGTCCGTGACAACAAATTGCCAGTAAAAAATTTAAAGAATAAAACCCGTTTAGTAACACATTTTTACAAGATTACACCTCTATTATCTTTCAAAGTGTACTCATGCACGCTAGAAACCAAAGGGAAAAGAATTTCACGCATTGTTATAAATCTACACTTTTTTAAGTAACCGAACCACCTTCTAACACTTTTTTTATATCAAAGCATAAACTTTTTATATGATGAAATTAAAAAAAAAATATGTCTTCGTATTTCTAGAAATTATAAAATTCAGGGAAACAATAATCTTGTTTTTTCCCTTTTTCCCTATTTGCGTCAAATATTTGCACATGGGAACTGAGATACTTTGTAGTTATGTAGGTACATGAAGATAATATACCACTTCAAATTTAAAGGATAATTCTGACCAAGGCTTAATTTTTTTTATCTGTAAGATTTCCTTGCCTATTACTTGTTTAGTTGTTGGATAAGAAATACCATGCTTGTGCGGGAAAGTCAGGTCATGACACAGAACCCCAGATTGCAAACCATTGAGGACAAACTTTGTTGCCACGCAACAAGCATCATCAAAACCCATAGAAGGTAAAATATTCCCTAACCTAAGTGTCCCCCTTCTTCTGACAATCAAAACTCGTTGGTCCATTGTTTCATATACTCTTGACTCTTCCTTTATGCGATTGTGTGTAATAATGAGAAACATTTGTAAGTTATCTGCCTGAACCAAATAAGTTATATATATGGTCAGAGCGGAAATTATTTTAATTTCAATATGAAAAAAGCTATCGATTTGCTAATAAAAAATATCTCCACTTTGACTATTAATAACTCACTCTGTACAGGGAGGTAACCCACTAATTGTTCTATGCATTATATACTAATTGTGCTATGCATTATATTGCTGAAGGTCTGCCACTGGAAGAAAAACCTCTACAACTATAACACAAGATAAAAAATAAATTGTTTAGAAGATTATAGAAAACATATTATTAAAAGTATAATTTGTAAAAAAAGTATATAACTAAGTATAAAAGAATATTATAAAAAGTATAATATGTAAAAAAAAGTATAAAAATAAGTATAAAACTAGTTTACCCCGCCACAGCAGGTTTGCGCCTGTCCAAAGTCAGGAAATTCATTAAGCCTTTGTGTGTCTTGTTTTTTTTTCTAATTAGTTTACTTTATGTCTTTAGGAGTCTAGGATGATGTTTATTTCGCTGAACTTGATTACTCTTTATTCAGGGGCCGACTTCCACCTGCCGTCGGGTGTGGGGTTTTCTCACCGTCCATTGAAGATCTAATGGTGGCTTTGAGTTGTTATTACTCCCCTTTGTGTCGTTGTCTCTTTGGCATATTCCCCGTTTCCCTTCTTTTTCTACATCTTACATTTATTGGATAATGCATTAGAGATGCGTAATCGTATGGTAAGTTGTACGTCTCTATTTTGCTGGGCGGATATTTCCGGAAATTCTTCCAATGCTTTTCCAATATGTTTTTCTTTAATACGTCCACATAGCTGTCTCTGTCTGATCTACTCTGCTCATGATGGAACCCAAGTGCGTGACATAGCTCTTGAACTACTGTGCTTTTCTTAAAAGTAACAACAAAATAATTCTGCAATTGTGAATTCATATATCAATTATAAGATATTAATTTTTAATTTGCATTATTATGTTTCTGGTTAAAGTTCTACATGGGGTACACTAACTAGAACTAAAATTTAAAATATTTGAATTGAACAAATTGAAAATCCTTGCCTGAAAAAAACAATGTACCGGCATGTTGGTACACTGGTTGCATGGGAATATGAAAATACCGAAGTTCATTGTGAATTTTGTTGTAAGAGTACATTCGTTTTGGTAACACTATTTATAAACAGGTCATAGGTATTCCCATGGGTACTAATTGTGCACCGCTCGTTGCAGATCTTTTTCTGTTCTGTTACGAACGAGACTTCATGAAAAAACTTCAAAACGGAACCATACAAAACAGTGATAATCTTATTTTTTATTTTCAATAATAACAGCAGGTATATTGACGATATCCTTACTATTGACAATCCCAGTTTTTAGATTTTGTAGACATGATTTACCCACAAGAGCTGAAATTAAATAAAGCTAACAATGATTCCAAATGCTGCCCTTTTCTAGATATAACTATCATTATTGACGCTTGCAAAATAATAACTAAAATGTATGATAAAAGGGATGATTTTGATTTCACTATAACTAACTTCCCTTTTCTTGACGGCGACGTTCCTCAAATTCCATCATACGGGGTGTACATTTCTCAACTAGTACGATTCGCACGTGTTTGTTCTACTCTTGACGATTTTAATGAACATAACCTTACTATCACAGCAAAACTTTTACAACAGGGTTACATATTTCATAAATTATTGCATAACTTTAAGAAGTTTTATAACAGATATGAATATTTAATATCTAAAAATGGCGTTACTCGCAAACAGCTTATTACTAAGGGCATTTCTAATCCCCGTTTTTACGGTAATGTTGTTAAAACATGCCAGAAACTAATAAAAAAATCCAGAAAAGCTTGGACGTAACTTAGATTCTTTGCATAATAGGGGATTTTGACAATATACTCTGCTTGCATCCGTTAAATTGGCTTTGAGATCTAGTGACCTGAAAATTTCACATACATACTGGCCTCTCACTGATACTGCCGATGTCTACTGAAATATATGATGATTTTTGACTAATTCCTGCGGGAAGTTTTGCGTTTGATTTTTCTTCCGTAGTGCGACAGTGTTCTGCCAGCAGACTAGGCTCCTTTAGCTAGCCGGCAGATTAGTGGCGAGCACCCCTTGACCCATCTTTCAAAATTACATATTGTCATATCATCTCCTTTCAAGATTGTGGTCATGGAGTTAGTAGTCTACCTGTATTGGGTTTCATTCGTATGTTTACTATACTATAGGGAAACGGGACAGATATAGGGGAGGTTTGGGTACCCATAAACCGGTTTAACCCTACCGCTGGCTTTTCCTAGTGCCGGTACCAAGTCCGGCTGTCCCGAGTTTCTGTAGTTGTTTACTTTTGTCTATTGTCTTATTTGTGTTTTTCCTGTGTATTATTTCCCTAGCAGATTGTGGCATGTAATTATAATTTTCAGCCATTGTAGGTGTTTCCTGTTGTCCCTTTTATTTCATTCACTGCAGTACCATATTAGATTTTTTATTTCTTTTTTTTCTTTTCTTTTTACCATTCGAAACACGGACCGTAATATCTCCTTGTTTTAATAACCTATACCACTGACTGTGAAATAGTAGTTTTAGATAAGTCTTTCTTTTACTACACAATTGTAAAAATCATATTTTGATAAAGTTCAAGATAAAATAAATCTTTTTGTAATTCTAAATGTAAGACCCAATTAGAAGCCTTGATTTGGTTCATAAAAAGTAACAAGCCCTTTTTTTATTTAGTTATATATGTTACAGGTCAAATTGGAATCCAGAAGGATCCAGAATCCTCCTAGGGCAAATTGGAATTCTGATCTCTCAAGGAAAAATTGGAATTCTGATTTGCCCTGATTTTAATCCAGTGTAAATTGGAATTCCAATTTCTACTAGGACAAATTGAGATATCCAGATTTGCCCTAGGAGGATTCTGGATCCTACTGACTTATTAAAAAAATGTTACAACGTCACAATATAAAAAAAGAAGCAGATTTTCTAAATTTAAGCAGTACTTGTAAAACATTTTATTTCAGTGCACATATATTTAACTATATAACTAGACAAATTAACTTTTAACATCCAGTAGTCGGGCGAAGTCCTTTTATAGAATATTTTCCAAAGATGGTATAAGGAAAAAATATTTTACAAAAGAGGGTCTCATTGGTTTAGAATATATTTTTCGGCTCTAAATGCTGTATACCCTACTGCACAGACTGAGATCTAGCTTATTCAAACATGTAAAAAAAAATCGCCCATCCATCGAGATTGTCAGTCTGTCTATGTGTAATTGTAATTGTAATTGTAAATGTAATACTTTCGCGTGTTTATATCGGAAAGCTAAATGTTCCACAAAATTTCACAAGAACAATTTGAAGAAATGTTGCAATAAATAGGTGTGAGTTTTAGAAAGATTGTAAAGATGTTGCACTAGTAAATTTTTTAATCTGCCAATAATGATTTAGTTTTCCATTAATAAATATTCGATCTTATTGTTTGTTTATTTTAAGCAAATAAAAGAATCTTAAATGGTTTTAAATAATAGTAGGATCCAGAATCCTCATAGCAATAATATCTGGTACGATTCTGGATTGTCCTAGAAGTTCAGTAGGATACAGAATCCTCCTAAGGTAAATCTGGATATCTCAATTTGTACTTGTAGAAATTGGAATTCCAATTTACACTGGATTAAAGTCAGGGCAAATCAGAATTCCGATTTGTCCTAGGAAAAATCAGAATTCCAATTTGCCCTAGGAGGATTCCGGATCCTCCTGGATTCCGATTTGCCCTGTATACATGTAGTTATTCTCTCAAATGTACATTTTCATCCAATATGCGGTTTAAATTTTATGATAAAGATTTCAGTAAACACGCATAATGGTGATAATCCAATACACAATATAACGACAAGGAAAACAAAAAGCAAACGTGAACAACAATAAGAACTCGGGATAGCTGACACTTCCAAAAGGTAGTTGTAGGGTTAAGCCAGTTTATAGGTACCCAAACCTCCACTTTCGCTATTCCGTTTCATTATAGTATACCGATAATTATACGAATAAACCCAATACTGTTCTGAAGTAAGTAACACACAGTTTTGGGATTTATGCCGAATGATATTTATATCATTAAAGGAAAAGATAAGTAAATTCCCATTTTGCAATTCGAGATACCAATTTGTTTTTACCAGTTTTTGAAATATTATATTCACTTACTCTTACTTTATGCTTATGTTTTATGCTTTGAGAGATGAAAAGCACCATCGCCAAGTACAATCATTCCAATTATACATTTATACATTTATTTATTAAATTATCCTAGGCAGAAATAACAGATATGAACAAGAGGCTCTCAAGAGCCTGTATCGCTCACCTGGACCATGGCTGACATAGATAAAAGGCAATTCCAATAGGGAAAATGAAAAATAAAATTTAGCAGAATACTTTTTTCTAAAATTACAGTGTTCTTGTTTGGTTTTCATGGCAACCGAAAGATCCACCATCCATTACAACCCTTAACAGAACACCATTCAAAAAAAATTTGGACAGAGGTTCCCCTTATAATTAAAGTAATACATAGTGCTGAAATTAAAACATGCAGACCACTTTTCAAATAAAAATTCAAAAATTTGGGCAGAGGTTCCCCTTAAAATCAATAGGGAAAATGTAAAAACTATGTTCCAGATGGTGGCCATCTTGGATGAGGTACGGACCTACCAGATACATTTTTTGGATGGGACCACCTAAGGACCATTGTGGCTTAGATTGGTTCTAATTGGACTAGTAGTTTCTGAGAAGAAGATCTTTGAATGTATATTCCAAAGAGTCCAATGTTAAAACTATGTTCCCGCTGGCGGCCATCTTGGATGAGGTACAGACCTGCCAGATACCTTTTTTGGAAGGGACCATCTAAGGACCATTGTGACTAAGTTTGGTTGTAATTGGTTGGGTAGCTTCAGAGAAAAAAATCTTTGAATGTCTTTCCCATAGGCCCAATGTTAAAAGTATGTTCCCTGCTGGCGGCCATCTTGGATTAGGTACAGACCTGCTGGATACCTTTTTTGGAACAGACCATCTAAGGACCATTGTGACTAAGTTTGGTTATAATTGGACAGGTAGTTTCTGAGAAGATCTTTGAATGTCTTTCCCATAGGGTCCAATGTTAAAACTATGTTCCCCGCTGGCGGCCATCTTGGATTAGGTACAGACCTGCCGGATACCTTTTTTGGAAGGGACCATCTAAGGACCATTGTGACTAAGTTTGGTTATAATTGGACAGGTAGTTTCTGAGAAGATCTTTGAATGTCTTTTCCATAGGGTCCAATGTTAAAACTATGTTCTCGGCTGGCGGCCATCTTGGATTAGGTACGGACCTGTGGGATACCTTTTTTGGAAGGGACCATCTAAGGACCATTGTGACTAAGTTTGTTTATAATTGGACTGGTAGTTTCTGAGAAGAAGATCTTTGAATGTCTTTTCCATAGGGTCCAATGTTAAAACTATGTTCCCCGCTGGCGGCCATCTTGGATTAGGTACGGATCTGCCTGATACCTTTAATGGGAGTGACCATCTAAGGACCATTGTGACTAAGTTTGGTTATAATTGGACTGGTAGTTTCTGAGAAGAAGATCTTTGAATACGTTTACCCATAGGGTCCAATGTTAAAACTATGTTCCCCGCTGGCGGCCATCTTGGATTAAGTACGGACCTGTCGGAGACCTTTTTGGAAGGGACCATCTAAGGACCATTGTGACTAAGTTTGGTTATAATTGGACTGGTAGTTTCTGAGAAGAAGATCTTTGAATGTGTTTACCCATAGGGTCCAATGTTAAAACTATGTTCCCCGCTGGCGGCCATCTTGGATGAGGTACGGACCTGCCGGATACCTTTTTTAAAGGGGACCACCCAAGGACTATTGTGACCAAATTTGGTTCCAATTGGCCCAGTGGTTTCAGAGGAGAAGATCTTTGAATGAAAAGTTTACGCCGGACGGACGGACGACGGACGACGGACGCCAAGTGATGGCAAAAGCTCACCCTGGCATAGCCAGGTGAGCTAAAAATGAACAACCTCTCGCGGAGGAAAGTTCCTTTATTGTAGACATGACCTGGAATTAATTAAAACAGCCGACATTAGATTAAATCTTTATTAAATTTTGCGAAATTCTATGAACTGAAGAACGCACAATTCAAATAAACTATCAAAGATGAAAGAAAAAAAATACCTTATTGAGATTACTTCATATTTAAAATTCCCATATCTGTCTTGCCACTGGTGAATTTCATTAAGTAAATTTCAGAAATGTAATTTATCAGGATTATCGCAAGATTGATTGGGCTTAAACCAAGAGAAAAGCATTTACTTGGAAAATTTTCGTAAAGGTCAATTTATACTGACAGATCATAAAAGAATTTAAAATATTTTATGAAGAATGTATTCAAATATAAAAGTAATGCAAAGTCTCAGCACAATTGTGTAGGTCAACAAAGGTATCCAGGCTTCGTTTTGTACAGATCGTAAAAATAATGAAACATGTAAATGGGGGAAATAAAAAGAAATAACCAAACAGAATTGTCCAGAGTCAACGTCCAAGAGGCAATAAACAAAGCAGGTTCAAAACAAACGGAAAAATTGTCGACCGCATTGGTCCTGAATTGGTACAGGCATTTCAAAAGGAATGGTGGGTTAAACTGGTTTCAATCCCTTCCCTTTTTCCATTGCGGTAGAGTCCAGTAGCAATTCATCCGCAATTGCTATTGAAAGGTAGACAAAAAAAGAAATGACTATAGAATTATTATATTATTATATTCATATTAATAAAAGGAAGACAACAAGAAACGCCTACAATGTACAATGGCCAAAAATTACAACCACATGTCACAATCAATCATGGAACTGAAAAAGAAAAACGTAAATAAAACGACAAAAAAAAAACGTAGACAACGATAGGAATTTCAGATAGCGGGGCTTAATATCGCCACTAGCAAGAGCTGGCGGTAGGTTAAACCGGTTCATGCTTACCAAAACCTCTACTACTTTCTCTATCTCGTTTTCCTGTAGTTTAGTGATCATACAAATAAAAACCTAATACAGTTAGAAAACGCAAACTTTACCATCTACTGGAACAGAATCACGCGTCATGTAGGAAGTAATATGAGATTGCTAGACTTTTATATTGGTCAACCAACACGTGATTGCCACAATAGGATTTACGGAGTGTTCATTTTAGTCGTTTCTTCTATCAGCATCAGCTCTCATGGAGTTCATATGAACATGCCCATGTTATTTCAAGTCAAATGGATGAGATTTGAATATCGGTATACTACTTTTATAACCACTCCAACGACCTTTACGGTATTTTTTGCCCCTGGATCTATAGATCAGGGGCATATTGTTTTGCCCTGTCTGTCTGTCTGTATGTATGTATGTATGTATGTATGTATGTATGTCTGTCTGTCCGCAACTTTAACCTGGATTATAACTTTTAAAGCAGATGTGATAGGAACTTCATATTTAGCATGTGTATTGATCATGTGGAGCTGAACACCATTATGCATATTTCACTAAAATCAGGTCAAAGGTCAAGGTCACAGAGGTCAAAAGGTCAAAATCTAGATTTTGCTATAGCTCGTTAATTACATATGCTAGAGACTTGATATTCTATATGTGAATAGATGTAACAAAGCCTAATATAAATCCACCAAAGAAATTTTGGTCAAGTCAAAGGTCAAGGTCACCGAGTGCAAATTTGAAAACTTTGACAAAAACTTTAACATTGCCTATATCTTTTCAAACAGATGTGATATGACCTTCATATTTAGCCTGTATAATGGTCATATGATACTAAACAGTATTATGCAAATTTCACTGAGGTCAGGTCAAAGGTCAAGATCACAAAGGTCAAAAGGTCAATATCTAGATTTCGCTATAGCTCATTTATAATAATTGCTTCAGGCTTGACCTTCCAAATATGAAAAGATCTAATGAAGTTAAGTGCAAATTCACCAAAAAATTTCAGCCAGGTCAAAGGTCAAGGTCACTGAGTGCAAATTCGAAAACTCAAACATTGCCTATATTTTTCCAACCAGATGTGATAGGACCTTCATATTTGTCCTGTATGTTGGTTATATGAAACTAAACAACATACTGAGTTCAGGTCAAAGGTCAAGGTCACAAGGTTAAAGTCACAGGTTAAAAGGTCAAAATATAGATTTTCATTTAGCTCATTAATTACAATTGCTAGAGACTTCATATTCTATATGTGAATAAATCTAACATTGGCGATATCTTTATATACAGGTGTGATAGGACCTTCATATTTGGCCTGTGTAATGATCATATACAGCCGAACACCATTATGCAAATTTCATTAAGGTCAGAGGAAAGGTCAAGGTCACAGAGGTCATAAAATCAAATCGAGATTTTGCTTTTAGCTTGTTAATTACGATTTCAAGAGGCTTGAGATCTAATAGAGCTTAGTACAAATGTCTACTTAACCTTAATTTCTAGTGATGGCAATTTTAGCATTAAATTTGTATTGAAGACATGGCTGCTACCGGGGGCATAGTGTTTCACAAACGCATCTTGTTCCAAAATATATTCCGTCAGTCTGTCTGCTTTCAACCAATCATTTCAATTTTTAGTTAGGTTAGGGTTAGATTAAAGGTTAGGGTTAAGGTTGTAGTTAGGTTAGGATTACGTTTAGGGTTAGTGTTGACCTGTCAACCTGTCGACCTATCAACCTATCAATCTGTCTACTTTCAACCCAAAATTTTAATATTCAGTAAGGTAAGGGTTAAGGTTAAAGTTAAGGTCAAGATTAAAATTAAGGTTAAGGTTAGGGTCAGGCTAGGGTTAAGATTAGGATTTTGGTTAGCGTTGGGGTCGACCAGTAAAATGGGTTTTTTATGCGGCAACTAAAATTTTAGTTAAAACTCTCTAGTTTGTTTTTTGGAGACAGCTGGTTGCTAAACTTTTATGCTTATTGAAGACAACTAACAGACATCAGCATTGTGCACATATTAATTACATGTAATACCTATTGTATCAAGAGGTCCCTTTTTGTTCTAAGTATACCCATGTTGTATTACTTGAAATCCAAGCATAAGAGCTGAATATATTTTTTTCCCTAGTCTAGTATTTGCAACTGAAGATGTGTCTAACCTAACAGCTAGATTGAGGTGATGACTGATTACTGTTTCAACAAAGTTTTGACAGAATGCATTACGGGAGTTTAGTTAAGTAGAAGAAAATATCTAAAAGATTGTAACATTATTGTGCAGTTGCATAAACCTACTTTATTGCATTTGACACCAAGCCATAATGGTTGACTGGTATGGTTTTGGTTTCGTCCAACACGTGAAGCACATTTCCTGTAATGGGTTAAGAAAATTTCATCAAACATTAATAAATGCATTTTTGACAAGACCGAATATGTACATTATAATAAGCAACAATAAACAATCAAGAAACGGGATATGTCGTATGGCTTGATAAAAGTCACAAAACATGATTTCATGATTCAAATCCCCACTCCAAGAAAGGTGTTTTTTAGTTTTCCTCCGTCCTTTCTCGCTTTTGATTTTTGTCCAGTTTTTCTTTATAATTCATTACAAACCACTCATTGTTGTTTGGTGCTCAATAATTAATTGTTGGTATCTAAGTTTTCTTTTCATATATTCTTGTCAAGAAGAGCAAATAAACAATCAAGACGGTTACAAATAAATGGATTTATTCGAACTTTGTTAGTCTAATTAGTGTTTGTTGACAATCCCGCATCCATGCCCAGAAAAGACATGGATGTAGCATTGTTCGACAATTAGCAAATAATTCCGTTTAAACCGGTACTAAGTGCCGTCTTTAAACTTACCATGAGGTACGAGCAAAGCTCATTGCTGAAGGCCTCATGGCGACTTCAAGATGAAGAACAACAATAAAAGCGTTGCTCCTTTGCTTGTTTTACCATGTATTTGTAGAGACTTTGTCTCATTGACATTTACTCCATATCCTTTCATTCACCATTTACATTAGAATGAACAGACATTGTTTTTACATCTTAAGATTTTGGAAAAAAAATCAATTTATAATGTACAAAGAAGCGAATAATTCCGCGATACAAAGTGTATTAAAATCATTTTACAGATGTAAGTACAAGAAATAAAATTGGTTGGTTCAAATCTCTTTTTCTCGAATTAGACCCGTGCTTGGCGGAATAAGAATTTCCGAGTAGTGGGAAATATGGAGTAGGAATTTTGAAATCTAATGACGGGTGTTCCTTTAATTTACTGAATGTGAAACAGCACAATAATTTCACTAAAAAAAATAGTGCTTATATGATGCCACTTTTGCATGCTGTAATTTAACATTTGGAATGTCTTCCATTTCCATTAAGTGGGAGCAATTTTCACCTACAATAACAATCAAATACGAGATAGAACAACGATGAGGAACGTTTATCCATAAATACCCAATAACTTATTCGATCACAAAAATGCATGATTGAAAAAAAAATGTGTATAAGATTAAATACAATTAATGAAGATATACCATAGTTATGCTTCAGAAACCAAGTTTTATCTTTTGTACGTACATGTATACCCTTGAACATCGTCCTACTGGCCGACAAAATTAGTATGTGGCTTCCTATTCGTTATGTGTAAGTTTCCTGGAAAGCCCAGAAAGCGTACAGAAGTATCAACAATAAACGTCTTCCTCCCCTTTCTATCATACTGACGTTATCGGAAAATAGAAAAAGTCTTTCTTGATATTTGATTCATATTAAAGGTCCTCTTCAATTTTCAAGGGATATAAAAAAGAAGGGAGACAATTGAAACATGTTAAAACCTATAAGATGCAAAGTTGACATCTGAAAAGTTATCATTTATAGTTTTTTAATTTAAGGCCCATGTTTATATATGAAGTACCAAGTCCGGTTGTCCCGAGTTCCTATCGTTCTTTATGTTTGTCTTTTGTATTTTTATTGTGGGTTTTTTTCTTGTGCAGTTCCTATTTACTTTCTGGCATGTGGCTATGTTTTTCGGCCATTGTAGGTGTTTCCTGTTATCTTTTTTATTCCATGAAATAAATCATATCAACAAATTTAAGTAAGTTTCCTTTTGCAAGTCCGATTAAACCTTTCTGTTGTAACCAGACACGATGATCTCAAGAAACATATGTTGTAAACTAAGCGTATTTAAATTAATCTTAATTGAACTAACGTATCCTTTTCACTCTTTGTAAATACAATGCCTGGTCCATCGATTTTTGCTTCATTTTCCAGTTCCCTAAATTGTATGCAAGTTTCCTCTTCCCAAACAGCAATTCCTTCTTTCACCGGCGTAGCTGCAGGTATAAGAAAATTGAACACGCATGACATAGCTATATATGTTACAAGTCTTGCATCATTTGTTGATGCCATTTGTATTGATGATTGTAAATTTAGACATTTTAGCTATATTAGTACAAGACGATATTATGGTAGAGTGAAAATCAGGGTAACAAGTTTTATTCGACACTGAAAACTAGAGGCTAAGAGACTGAGCCTGTATCGCTCACCTGACAAAATGCTTCTTTGCCATGCATGTCCCAAAATGATGATTATTACCAAAGGGGTCTAATGATTAGCTTTGTTCTCCATTAGCACCAATGTTTTTTTCTTATCCTGCTGAAATGAGTAATTTTTGCAAAGGACCTACTATACATTTAGTTAAATTTGCTTGAATAGTTTCAGAGAAAATGATGAAAAGGATGGTCTCCTCATACCGGGCTCCAATGTTAAACTATATTCTGCACTGGCGGCCATTTTTTTATTGGATCTAGATGAAATGAGCAATTCTTGTAAAGTACCATAAGTACATCATTCTTGTAAAGTTTGGTTGAATTTGAATTTGTTTCAGTGGTTTCAGAGGAGAAGACGAAAATGTGATTTTTCCCATAGGTTTAATGTTAAACTATGTTCCGCCATGTTTTCTATCGGATTGTAACGAAATGAGAAATCTTTAAGGACCTTCCATACATCATTCCTGTAACGTTAGGTTGAATTTGCTTCAACGGTTTCAGGAGAGAAGATGAAAATGTGATTTTTCCTTAGGGTCCAATGTTAAACTATGATCCGTGCCGGCGGCCATGTTTTTTATCGGATCAAAAGAAAATGAGCAATCTATGTTAAGGACATTTAGTAGATCATTCCTGTAAAGTTGTGTTGAATTTCCTTTAATGGTTTTAGAGGAGAAGACGAACATGTGATTTTTCCCATGGGTCCAATGTTAAACCTAAGTTCCGCGCTGGCGGATCGAAACAAAATGAGCAATCTTTATAAACCTTTTAGTACATCATCCCTGTAAAGTTTGATTGAATTTGCTTGGACGACGGACGACGGACGACAAGTGATGGCAATAGCTCAAACTTACCCTTCGGGTCAGGTGAGCTAAAAGTTAAAAATGGGTAGGATCATAAAGTTCGGCTTTCTTTGCAAGCACAATTGAGTCTGCTCTTTTATAGAAAATATGGAAGGAGCTTACTAATGTTTACTGGCGTTTCTCCACAGTACTCAGCATTGCTTTCGATATAATGATCTGACAGTTCCTCTGAGACGGGCTATCATCAACCTAATGACGCGTCCGGTCAGCAATGTAAACAGTGCTTTAGCAAACAATTTAGGGGCATGTTTAGTCATCCAGATGTTTTGACAAATTTTACTAAAAGAAAGTTATCATTTTTTTTCTTTTCTTTTATCTAATATTTACTAGCAATGAAAAGAGAAACCAATAACGGTAGTCAGGCGTTGAAATTATGGGCACAAATATTCATATCAAGAAATTTCTGTATTACTAATACATAACTTCCATTCATCGAAAAGATCTTGGTTTTTTATTGGGTCCGTGTTGTTCATTTTTGTATATGTGTCTTCATTTTCTTTTCTGTGCCGTGCTCATGTTATGTCTTCGTTTCTTCGTTTTTCCGACGTTGCCATTGTCCTTGGATTGTTCTTTTCAGACTGACGGTTCGGTTCTCACTAACATTAAATAAACTTTAAATGACACATAGCTGTCCATCAAAGAACAACAATAAAAGTGTTGTTCCGTATCTTGGTTATAATGTACCATGTATTTGTGCAGGTGAAATCAGGATTTATCGAACATTGTCAAAACCATGCAACATAAAAGCACACAAAATAAAAAAAAATCTTAGAATTTGTACTATTAATTAGAATCAATTTCAAAATAAATCAAGAAACAAAAGAATTGCGATCATAATGATGTCTTCTTGTTCAATGTTGTTTTTATATTGATGAAGTGGTGGATAGAAAATTATTACTAATATCTCTGTTGTTTCAACAGTTTATTTAACTTCACATTAAAAATGAAAGAGTGATACCTCAAATACAGAAATGTTGCTTCCTCTTTTTAGGATGACAGATGGAACAAAACAATAATAAAGTGCACGGAATACAGTCAGACGTTGGTATACTCGTTAAGTCCTCTGGTAAAAAGTCGAAAGGAACAGGTTGTTTTGACAAAATGTCGAATCGGGCATACCGGAACAACCCATTATTATATTTTGAAAAGAAAGGACCGACATGGTGTTTTTCCTTCATTTTCAATGTAAATGTGCTTACACAATACAGTATATTTTACTTAAATCTGTCCATGTTGCCGACAAACAACAAACAATTTGCACAGCAGATTCTCTTAAAGAGTTATTTACAAATGTCCTGGCAACAAAATTGTTCGATTTTTTAAAGCTGTGTATGTCTGGTCTGTCAATAGTTTATCTCCAGACAACCTTGCCATGTTTCGATTTGTGTTCACATTTCTATTTTAGTGATGATGCTCATTTTTTATGTTTTTGAGGAGCATTCTATATAAACTATATTGTTTGAACAGTGTGAATCTCGGAGGAGTGTCGACAGAAGCGAGTCTGAAAACAAATATTTGACATTCCTAAAATCAACAATCTAGTAACTGCATCTTTGACAATTTAATTCCATCTAGTAAGCATTATTTATGAGATTTTCATACTGTATAAAATACACAAATTGATTCGCATAGTCAGTTTACACATAACTCTATACTTAAATGAAATGATGACATTCGTAGATTGTTTTCATTTTTTTTTGTGTGAGTTACTTAAACATATAACATAAATAAAATAAAAATATACATACGGTTCACGCCTTCTTCAATCTTATACTGAATTGGCATTTTCCATATTTTACTATCCCTATGTAAGGCAGTACGAGGAATTTCTGTACAGGAATCAAAACCCATCTAGATAGTCATATTAAAAAAACAAGGATTGATAAAATCTAAACTGGTCACTAAATAACTAACCTACTATTCTACATTCTAAGCTGTTATGGTATCTTTTAACATAATAACGACATGTTTCCGCATTTTCACTTATCAATCATAATTCAACATCTTTATTCACATTATAGTACGCAACGCATGATGTCACAGGTACTATTGTCAATAACATAATGAACACTTTCAGTATATTTTGATGTAGTTTAATAATAATTTTCATTCCTAAAAAATGATAATACAAAATTTACTAAAATTAAATCAATATGTACTCTATCATACTAAAATAAAACATGCCAACATTTCATTATTTTATAATGCCAAGTTTTCTTACAATCGACTTGATGAGTGACCTGTGTTTGTCTATATGTTGAAATCGTCCACTAGCTTATGACACTAGTGCTTTTGTCGGACAACGCATGACCGCGATTGCAAGAGCAGTTTGCTAGTTTAATTTATGTTTGTCGGCGACCCTGCATCCATGCCACAAAAGACATGGATGTAGAGCTGTTCGACATTTTGCTAAGAATTCCGCTCCAACTGGTGCTAGGGATCGTGTTGACCTGTTTGAGGTATGTGCAAAGCTCATTGTTGAGGGCCTCATGATGACCTCAAGATGAAGAACATCAATAAAAGCGTTGTTCCTTTACTTGGTTCTACCATGTATTTTTAGATACTTTGTCTCATTAACATTTACTCCGTATCTTTTCATTGTTTATTAAGCCATAGCAATCAGGCCTTTAAAATCAAAATCAAAAGTCTGTAAACGATTACAAAACAGCTTTTAACCAACTTTTTGCATGTTTGGCTGTGCACATTTTCATTTTTTGGCTAATTTTGCAAATTTGGATGTTTACCTTTGTGATGTGTCGGAAAAAAGGGCCGGAATCTGACGTAATGCCCACTATATATATTAAGGGAGATAATCCATTTACACAGGAAACGTGGTTCAAACGAGCAAAATGTAAAAGAACGATAACTCGAGTTTCTCTATAAATACATCTATTCGAATGTGATTATTTCACATAAAATAGTACTAAAAATGTACTTAATTTATGTAAATTCTATAACCTAAGGTTTAACTCCCTCCATCGTTGATTTGTCCTTAGCTATATTTGATATTACTGATTTTTCGGATTCGCTTGGTTTTACGTATTTTCATTATTTTTTTTGTATTATGGATTTCCTATGTTTGGTTTATATGCTGCTGATGAGGAATAAATTTTCGGAATGGCCATACAGCTAATTAAAATTACTGCAGATGCAGTTAACATATTTGTTATGGTCTCATGTTCATTTATCCATATCTTTTTGTAAAATTTAAAAATTACACCAAAAATTTGTTCAAAATCAAGCTATTTCAGTGGAAAACAACATACAGCTAAAAAGAATTCAGCATAATATTTTTCCCTCATTTCAAGGGGGCTTGCTTTCAATTTAGTGCACCTTCAAAGTACGATAGTCGTCTTCAAAATGTAACAATACCTTGAAGTTGTAAAATTCCACATGTAAACACAGTATGTTTAGATGGTTGTCTCCCTTTATTCATTGAACAATTTTGAAAATTTTGAAAATTGAAAGTGGCTTCGAATTGGGTTCATTTAGCAGAAAAGACCTTGAAACCCTTGTCCATTTATTTTCTTTATTGTATATAAATAACAATGTACCCCCTACTCGTCATGTGCCTTACCAGGGAAAACTCCTTAATTGTATTAATTATAAAACAGCATTATGTGTCCTTTGGTGGTAAAAAATTTTCTCAGCAATCAGACATATCAATCTAGTTGGAGAAATTTGAATTTCTGTCCATGAATTTTTAAATATTCCATAGAATAAAAAAATGCCGATAAATCGGTATTTGCTCTCCAACACCCTGTTTGCCACCACACTACAATACACCACGACACATTGCTCCATGAGTTCGGCCATATAACATGATCAATTCTTCTTATTTCATAAACGAAAGCGCATATTTTATGGTGAATGAAAGGTTATGGAGTAAATGCACATTAGACAAAGTCTCTACAAATACATGGTAAAAAACAAGAAATGGAATAACGCTTTTAATGTTGTTCTTCATCTTGAAGTTACCATGAGGCCTTCAACAATGAGCTTTGCTAATACCGCATAGTAAGTTCAAGCTCATTGAATGAATCAGTGATCACTTGCGCATGTTTAAACCTGCAAACTTTTTTGAAACAGGTTAAATGTTCTTTTGACATAATGTGGTTAATAATCTCGCAAAAACAGTATTTATTTTTTTATTCAATACTCAGTGGTGAGATTTTAGATTTTGTTTCTCTCTTGAATATCTGCCTGTTAACAGATAGTAATCTACCCATTACCTTTTACGTTTGCTCCTTCTCTTGCTGCAGTGTTATCTTTCAGCATCAGCAATTCTGGGTTCCTTTTAAAGATGTTTATCATTTCCTGTAAATCCTCATTGTTTAGCTGTATATCTTCCTCTATTACTGCGTCTACATCTTCAATATCCGCACTGCCTGATATCTAATGGAAAGAAAGCAGGCATATACATATTTATCAAGAGGAATGAAAACTAAATACAAATTTTCTCTAAATGCTTGGTAAAGATCACGTTTTGCGTTTCGGAAGGAATTAACTATAGTAAATGGAAGTATATATATGCAAGTTTATTATCCAAATAACGTTTAGGTAGATATATTACTATTCATAGCCAAGAAATTCTATCGTAAGTTGACATAATTTAAGAACCGATCCTACTACTCCGAAATCTTTAATTAAAAGTATAGGTCATTATGTTTGTTTTTTTTCTAGAACTGTGATCAAATTGAGCTTAGTTTTAGCCATTTACACTAAATGTTTAAAGAATGCACGATGAATATACTGAAAGGCATTTTTTAGCGAAATAGAAATGAACCCTTTATCCCTGAATATGTACTTTTATAGATAGATTGTTTTTGATAGATATTTGGGTTACAACGAACAAATGTGTAGGTCGCTTTGATTTTAACCGGGATAAATTACAAAGTTTCCGGACTGAACATTAATTAAGGGAAAAGAGAGCTTATTTACGGCAAAGAGGACATAAAATGACAAAGGAAAAACTCAAATTACTGCTCTGTGTGCGATTAAATGGAGCAGTGCAACTGTGTCTAACTATCTTGAGCTCGAATTATATTAAAGGCAACATCGATATATATGACACTAAAAGTATAAACAGGTTCCTACAAAACTGAAAAATTACTAAACGGTTGTTTGCAATATAAAGTGTACAATATTAGTCCAATGTTCACCAGACAAGAGTTTAAGGCTTTAGTTTTTCTCTCCGGTAGTGTCCGTAAAACTATTCTTCGAGCAAGAGAAGTATGCTCTCGATATATTCATGTTATGGCGTGAATGTTCTTAAGGAAAATCATCATATGCATACACTATCATACTTTCAACTATTGACATTTAAAATTTTTTTTATTCCAAAATGTCCTTTTGACCACCAGTTTATAGTGCACACATCTCATGATTTTATTTTGCAAAAATTTCCTGCAATGACTCGATGAGTACCCTATGTTTGTTAATATGATGTGATTTTTTTCCGTATTCTTTAGTCGGTCAACGATTGTCAGCGATGATAAGATCACTTTGCCAATTGATTTAATGATTCTTGCCGACCCTGCAAGAATCCAAGGGCAAAAATAAGCATGGATGTAGCGTTGTTCCAAATTTAGCAACAAATTCTGCTAAAATGCAGATGATGTTGGTGCCTTGAACTAAGGGGTATAGGCAAAGATTGTTAAAGGCCGCATGTAGAAAAAAATATTGTTCCATTGCTTGGTTTTAACCATATCTTTCTAAAGGTTTGTCTCATGTGCATTTACTCCTTATCATTAATTGTTCATTCACACATTTATTATAGAACGTCAGTTATACAGAATAAATTTCATTTCATCATGAGGTTATTCCAGTCAAAATTTTAACATTGCTGTTTGAATTACATGTAATAAAATATTCAAGAGTGTATGTAACCTCTTTATTGTTTGCCTTTGCTACCAAATCGTTAAGCTCAGTCATTTTCTCCCATACGTCCATTTCTGTTTCAAGTTTTTCTCCATACAAATGGGACGCAACTTCTTTCTGAAATTTTAACATTCGTTTATGCTTTTAAAAATTATTAAAAGTATTAAGAATCTCACTAAAAATAATACTTTCAGAACTATAAAGTCTTAAATGCTGTACGTTCTGAAATAACTAAATACCGGAGTTAATGTAGATTGCATTTCTGTGGGACCTATGTGCAGATCAAACGAAACCGTTTTGAAATCCACGAACAGAATATCAAAATGTACCAAATTGTTCGCTTGAAAGATACACAGAAACCATTGACGGACCTAATGCAATGTTAATATTTCAGATAACCGATTGATTGATTGAAAACAAGGTGATTAAAAATTAGACCACAATACTCTTGGTCAAAATGATATCAATACTAGCCAGTTTATTATCAATATCTAAGAAATAAAATAGAGAGGGTCATTCGTTTCAATTAAAAAAGTGCCCAAAATGTTGAGTGGTCTAGTCGATCATTTGGTGTGCAAATACACCAAAGATTCAGCTACACCACTTATCCTCTGACAGATGAGTCAGATGATTTAATAAGAAGAAGACACTGCAATATTTTGTTGCCAAATGATCACATTACCTAAAACTTCAATTATCCGTCCATCTTTCTTATATTTTGTTAACAATGGTAATAAAGCTTGCCAATTACAGATGAAAACGGCAGTCTTGAATGGAAGTATGCAAACCGCTACTGTTGGTTGCTTGACGAGTAAGACCGAATTGTTTTGTATTTTGTGTTCCACGATACGTATTACATAGTTAATATAACGTTACCCAATTTATTTCCTTCATATCCATTACTCGGTGAAATATGAGATACATTGTTATTGATTTTTGTGTAGTTGTTCATATTTAGCTAGGCTATGGAATAGCCTAGCTATATAGATAGTTCTTGGGGGGGGGGGTGAGGAGTACGCTTGCGCAGAAGACTATTGACCAATAGGAATTTCAGATTCACGAAATCAAAATGGAATCCAGTTTCGTCCTGATAAAACGGGGCGGGGTTTAATTTTTCTGTTTCCTTGTGGAAGTTGAAAAGTATTATAAACATTTACTATAGGTGGTACTGGGAACAAGTTTGTAGAGGTATTGCAATATCGCTTAGCCAGATTTATAAATATAGATATGATAAAAAGAATAAGAACAGTAATGTATAAATTTAAAACAAGAAGTTAATAAATAAAGATGAGTATTGTGCAATAATCAATAATATACAAATACGATTAAACAAAGTGTGATGGTAGTTTGTGGAGATACTTAGGCAATGGAGAACGAAAGGTGGAAAGAGATAGAATTGTGTTTTTGCGGAAGAATAAAGAGCTACCGGTGTTTATTTGTGTGTGCTGTAAAAGGTTTATGTTTCGAAGCCAAATTTAATGCAAAAAGATGGGAGGTTGAAAGAAATGTTAAAAGGAGAGAAGCAAGTTTTGTGTGTAAAACGTGTAACTCTTATGTGTGTAAGCAATGATAAATAATTTAGAAATGGATAAAGCTCCTTTTGAAGAATTAAATACGCTAGAACAACATTTAATTTCTCCAGTGTTACCATTTTACAAAATTGTGATTTTACCTAAAAGTGATCAGCGAGCTGAACATGGTCAAGTTGTGTATGTAGAATCCAACATGACAAAAATAACGAAAATTATTGATTTGAGTAAACAAATACATCATGAGCCACCACACCCTTGTCAATCAAACACGCAATTTTCTATCCAAGGCTATTCCATAGCCTAGCGTATCGTTTTTATTTCATAAAAACCATTATCCGATTTATATCATCCACTTATGTTTATAAAGTCCCCTCGTGTTTTCTAGTTCAGCTATATCCACGTATATGAATAGTGAAACAGGTAAAGATCAGCTCAATGTCGAAAATATTATTTTATCCGAGAAAATGAAATTTGGTATCAACCAAATTTCGTATCTGGAGGGGATGCATAAACAAGAGGCTCTCAAGAGCCTGTATCGCTCACTTGGGCCATGGCTGACACGATAAGTCAAAATAATCCAAACAAGGAAGGGTATCAATTTCAAGTTTGTTGATAGACATTGATGTTAACCGGCTGTCACATTCTTGACGAAAACCATCTAAGGATTATTGTGCCTCACTTTGGTTCCAATTTGCCTAGTATTTTCAGAGGAGATCTTTGATTGATTCCCGTGGGATTCAAGGTTAAACAATGTTCACCGCTGACTGCCATCTTGGATGCCATGCGGACATGCTGGACACATTTTATGAAGGGGACCAAGTAAGGACCATTGTGATCAAGTATGAATCCAATTGGCCATGTACTTTCAGAGGAGGAGATATTTGAATATGTTTCCCTATAGGGTCCTAAACATGTTCCCCACTGGCGGCCATCTTGGATATGATGAGGACTTGCCGAACACATTTTAAAAGGAGCCACCTAAGGACCATTGTGACTAAGTTTGGTTCGAATTGGCCCGGTATTTTCAGAGGAGATTTTTGCAGTATTGTCCAATTTTCGACAAAGTTCCCCGCTGGCGCCCATCTTGGACGGCATACGGACTTGCCGGACACAATTTTTAAAGGGGACCACCTAAGGACTATTGTGACGAAGTTTGGTTACAATTGCTGTAGTGGTTTCAGAGAAGATCTTTGGATGCTTTCCCATAGGGTCCAATATTAAAACGCTGGCGGCCGTTTTGGATATGATACGGACTTGCTAGACATTTTTTAAAAGGGGCCACCTAGGGATCAGTGTGACCAAGTTTGGTTCACATTGGCCCATTAGTTTCAGAGATCTTGGAATATAGGGTCCCTTTTTGCGACAAAGATCCAACTGGCGGCCATCTTGGATAGCGTCTTGACTTGCCAGACACATTTTTAAAGGGGACCATCTAAGGACTATTGTGACCAAGTTTGGTTTCAACTGGCCAAGTGGTTTCAGAAAAGAAGATGTTTGTATGAAAGGTGTACGACTGACAGACCCCAGACACAGTGATAGCAAAAGCTCAGCATGGCATAACCAAGTCAATTAAAGTCCATGCAGGCTATGAAAAAAAGATACTACTTTGACATTATCTAGGAAAGATACTTGCATAATAGGCAAACCATAATCACTGTTGGACAATATATACAAAAATTATTATAATATGAAATAAAGATTATGAAAGTATTTTTGCAAAAAAATGTAAAAAATTTGTACAAAAACACCTTTTTTGCTCTTGATTATGTAACAAATAATTGTTTTTAACAATATGGTAGCAGGGAATTTCTCTAAAACTTAAAAGAGAAAAGTAAACAAGAGAAGATTTGAAAAAAGAATTTAAAGGGAAATAACCCATAAACCATATGGCATTGCAGAAAAAAAATTGATGAAAAACAGTCAATAACTTCTGCACAGGCTTTTGGATTTTTTTCAAAATTTCAGAGTATGTAGATCTTGATTTGCTGAACATTTCTCCAATGAACACTTCACCTCTATCTGGTAAAGTTTTTGAAATAGAAAATAAAAAATGCATAAATTGCAGGGCAGATAGATCTCGGCATTCTAAACAACTTATTTGGTTCAGATTTTTGATATCTGCAACGGTTTTTGAGTTATTTGCCAAAAACTGCAATTTACCTTTATGCTCCATTTTTAGTAAAAGCTGCCATGTTGTTTGGTTATCGGACAAACCGAACATTTTTTTTTTTAAACTACATACCCTGGTGATGACACAGGCAAGGTTTGGATTAATTTTGCCCAGTGGTCTCAGAGGAGAAGATTTTTAAAAAAAAGTTTAAGACAGACGGACGGACGGACGACGGACGCCAAGTGGTGGCAAAGACTCACCCTGGCATACCCAGGTGAGCTAAAAACCAACAACACGAAAGAAAAAGAAAGGAAAAGAAAAATGTAAATTGAAGTTAAACCTATTTCCATATATCGTTATTAGTTCTGTCTCAAATACTATCAACATTAAGAAGTCTTGATAAAATGAGTACATTTGAATATTCTGAAAATTGGAATATATCTTACACCCTAAATTTGCTAGAAAATACAAAGATGTATCAAACAAATAACTTTTTTCAATAAAGTCAGAATCATATAATTATGTTTGCCTTAAACTCCGTAGACTTTGGATCAAGCATTCTGCCATGAAATGTCAAACGAAGATGCTTCACTCTTTCTGAAATTTTGTCGGGGGAATTTTCTTCCACTTTTCCTTAAAATATTAATTATGCATAAATCTTATATTGGAAATCCATGATAATATCAATAATAATTACAGAAAAGAAGAAGTAAAATAATAATAAAAAAAAACAATTGCGAGGTCTTTCACCAGTTCTCATCCTGACAACTAGTTTAAAGATATCTTTATTAGAATTAAGTAATTTGTTACCACTGGGTCGATGCCTCTGCTGGTGGAATGTTAGTACCCGAGGGTATTCACCAACCCAGTAGTCAGTACTTCGGTGCTGACCCGAAATCCGATTCTATTTGGAACCTTGCAATATCTATTTTTTGTAAATTTTGTGGAAAACTAAGGAGTATCTCCCTCATGCAAAGCTCTGTCCTTAGCTAATTTTGGTTTTACATTCAGATTTACAATTTTTCCGAAATGATTTTATGGATTTCATAGTTTAAGTTAAAATTTAAACCATCCAAAACGTGCGTGAAAATCATTACGTAGCGTTTGCCAACAAAAAAAGCATGTTAAAAAATGGATAAGAAGAAACACCTACAATGGCTGATATTTATAATTACATGCAACAATTTGCAAGGGAAATACACAAGAAAAACACGTATAAGACAAAAGACAAACGTAGACAACGATAGGAACTCGGGACAGCCGGACTTGGTACCGGCATTACCAAAAGCCAGCGGTAGGATTATACCGGTTTATGGGTACCAAAACCTCCCCTTTATCTGTCCCGTTTCCAAATAGTATAAAAACATACGAATAAAACCCAACACCGGTAGACTACTAACTCCATGGCCACAATCTTGAAAGGAGAGAAAAAGACAACACCTAATTTTGAAAGATGGGTCAAGGGATGCTCTCCGCTAAACTGCCGGCTAGGTCAAGGAGCCTAGTCTGCTGGTAGAACACTTCAGCTTCCGCTACATAGACGATGTACTTTCTCTTAATAATCCAAAATTCAAGGAATATTTACACCAGATCTATCCCAATGAGCTTGAAATTAAAGAGACTACCGATACACCTACTTCAGCTTCGTATTTGGATCTTTTAATTTACATTGACGAAAATGGACGTTTGAAATCTAAGCTGTATGACAAACGTGATGATTTTAACTTCCCAATTGTGAACTTTCCCTTTCTGAGCAGCAATATACCTGCCTCTCCAGCCTATGGAGTGTACATTTCACAGTTGATTCGTTACTGTCGGGCATGCAGTTTATACAGTGACTTTTTAGTTAGAGCAAAAACACTGTCCCAAAAGCTGCTTAGTCAGGGATTTGTTCAGCCTTTGTTACTTTCATCCCTTCAGAAATTCTATGGCCGTCACCATGACATCATTGACAGATATGATGTGTCTGTGTCCCAAATGAAAACGGACATTTTCAGCTAGATTTCACGTCTTCACGGATTTGACTCAACCCCGGATTGACTCACTAATAGTGTGACGGGTGCCGCTAGCGGAGCAGGACATGCTTACCCTTCCGGAGCACCTGATGTCACTCCCGGTTTTCATGGGAGTTCACACTATGAGTGCCTTAGTTCTTAATGTTATCTTTTTATTTCCGTGCATTGTAGCTGTCTCACGTCCTTGTTTTGTCTTTGTTTTTATCTGTTACCGTTTCCTGCCATGTCTTTGGACTTCGAGTTTTGTAGTCATCGCTTCCCTTGTTCCTTCGGTATTCTACTGCCGTTGTTTCGCACTACATTTTTACTGTTTTTTTNTTTTTGTTTTTTTGTTTTTTTTTTGTTTTTGTTTTTTTGTTGTTTTTTTTTTTGCTATAATAGTATGTTTTATTTGTTTCGTCATGGTTTAACAGCTGTTGTGTGAAGCCTTGCATCCAATTTACAGCCCAAGAACAAAAAACAAAAAAACAAAAAACAAAAAAACAAATCACATAAAAAAAAAATTAAATACAGATATCCAGAGTACTCCAATTTTCTTTTTTTTTTGTGAAAAGGGGTTATAATATTTTTAAGTCATGCACATCAAACACACAGTAACCATATAATCATTCTGTTTAAAATCAATTCACCTAATTTTTATACAACATTAATGTATCAAGCAATTGCTCTATCTACATACCTCGGATAGAGAAGCTCCCCTTTCTATTTGCGTAAGGATATGGAGTAAATGAATATGAGACCATAACAGTCCTTTTTTTTATGTTTCCAAATACAAAATACACTAGACAAAAATTGAGATAAATGCGGGATTTTCTATTAACTATTTCACCAAGAAAGGCTCTGTTACAAAACACACAATACATCCACAGGAAACACCTTTAGACCTAAGGCGATTTATATTTAATCTATTTGCAGTGCAGCAGGTGAATTGTTTTAGTCAATCAAAATCGAATAAAGGAGGTGTTTATCATGGGGGAAAATTTATGAGTACACTTAGTTAATAAAAGGTATCTTTTGGGATGGATGTATATATTCATTCAATAGGTTAGAAATCCATTCAATCCTACTTACAGGTATTTGAGGCACTCATATCTGCCTTCAATCACACAACAATCCCTATCTAGAAATCCACTGTTGTTGCATTACATTATAATTAGAGCTGCAAATTACAATATGCAAAACCTTGATTTTATGGTAAAAAATATTCATATACAGGCTCCGCATTCCGTCCTCAGTTAAACTGGATTTTGACCTTCAAACCTTATATTAATGCTTCATGAAATTCAAACAATTGTTCAACTAGTGCATTTGCTAAATAGTTCTTGCGGAAGAACCAATGATTTACTTGGCATATCAGCATAATATTTTTATTCTTAGTCGACGTGTTTGCAATTATAACATCAGCAGTCGACGGCCAAAATGTGGGAACTAAATTGGCATGTAGTTGTTTTTCGGCCTAGGGAACATGTCACTATCATCACACCAATTAACTTACGTCTATCAGCCGACAGACGACTTGTCGACTGCTGTCAAGCAATATTCCTCCTACTAATAACTTAGTGTGTGTCTGCCGCATGCCTACATGTCCTTTTAATCCTCCCAATTACTTAGCAACTATCTGCAAATTCTGACAAATCAACGTACCGACTTATCTCCCTACATCGAAGAATAAACTTTTTCGTAACTTATTTAGCTAATCTTCTAGATATGTTGGCAAACCAAAACTCGGTGACCATTATTTAAGGTCATAAATGTTAAGATTTAGGTTAAGTATCAAACGAAACAATAATTGCTAAAGTTATTTTTATTTTCCTTTATACAATTAATGGTATGATTAATACTACAATGTTCTTTGAAGTTTAATTTTCATTGTACAAAAACTGTAATAAAGTCTCTTTTTTAATTTTGTTCTAATAAAAATCGTTTTTATTTATATTTTTGATACATGTATATTATTGTGTTTCCAAACTATTTGTACCAATTTGTAACAAAATCATTCAATTTGTTAAGCTTTCAACGAATACAAATTGCACTACCAGAATAATTTATCAATCTTCTAAAACATGTCAATGTTCCTGACAATATCGGACCAGGTACTTAAATGCACAGGGAGATATTTACATAATTTCAGATTACTAAATGATTCCTAAAATGTATTTGAAAGTCTGATCTGAAAAACCTTGGTCATTTAGCCCATCAATAATGGTAAAAAAAACTATTAAATATTACCGTGAAAGTCCTGTTGTTCGTGGGGTTCCAATTTTCGTGGATTTCGTGATTTGCTAAAACCACGGAATAAAGTTCCCAAGGAAAAGCATTTTCCCCTAAAATTTTAATGCAAAGAACAGGAAACAACGAATCTAAGTACCGCGAATAATGATATTTATAAAAAAAAACTGACGTCCATGAATAAAAGGAGTTCCGTAGTTATTCATTTTCAGTTCAGGAAGTGTTAAAGAAATTTTTCTTTGTGCACAAATGCTTACTGATCTTATAGACCATTCATTTCACTATTCTTTAGCGAGTAGGTCAAGTTGAAGACATATATATCAGAAGCTATGCTTGTCTTCATATACTGGTAAGAATTGTAGCAATAATTATCCACCCATTCTTCTTTTCAGTTATTGTTTCAACAAAAAGAACCCAAAAAGCATTAAAGCAATTGCTTTACAAGCCAGGAAATAATAATAATAATATTTCAATCATCATTTGCACTTAGTCACTGTTAGTCCCAGAGGGAATTCACCAACCCAGTAGCCAGTACTTTGGTGCTGGTCCGAAACCCGATTTTACTTGAAAATTTGAAATATCTAAATTCAAGAAAATTTTGTTAAATCTAAGGAGTATTTCTCTCTTGCATAACTCTGCCCTTATTTGATTTTGGCTTTCCTATCTAGCTCCTACTTGTAATTTGTTCTCTATCAGCTTTAACACATATTTCGGTTCATGGATTTCCAAATGTTTTGATTTTATCCGCACTGATTAGACATAAGTTGTCGAAATGCGCATGTGCAAGACGTAATTTCACAGTAACCTCGGTATTTTGTTACTTGCAATCATTTCAAACAACTTGTATGAAAAATTAAAGGACTTCATCTGCCTTTCAAACGTTTATGTTGAGAGAAACCCTTCACAATTTGTTTCACAATCTTGTAACAAATTGTAAATGGTCGGTAAGTTTTGAGAATAGCATTTGCTTAATATGTAGTAAATCCAGGAAAACGAGTTTAATCCCATCACAATTTTTGCGCCTGTCTAAATTCGAGAATAAGTTGGTCATTGGCTTGTCGTTGTCTTCTTATAAAGCCTTTTGATATTCGGGCTTTGGATGTGGTTTGTTTCCTTTGATTTAATCACGTTTTTACTTTTTGGGGCAATTTAGGACTTGTTTTATGGTGCGAAGTTCCTCAATGTGTTTGAGACCGTAGGGTGACTCCTAGAAGCTTTGTTGTGAGAAGTTTTTACCTGGAGATGGCATGTTGTCTCCTTACCCCATTTCCTTTCTTTTTCATATTTTTGGATTAAATCCTAAGTACATTTTCAAGCTTTCTTTGCTAAAATGCAGTAAAACTTGACTGCGAGTTTCATTGTTTCTAAAAACAAAAAACCTTTAAAATGTCTAACAACCATCAATCCTTTGATAAAACAAGTAAATATTAATATCTGAGTTTTCTATCAAAGAACATGTTATCCTGACATCCATTATCTTCAATGTTTCTCTAATAGAATACTTCTGATCAAGCACTAATATAGGTACGATAGGATGCAACAAATCCTTAAAGGCGTGTTTTCCAGAAAACAAAAAAAAGTTTCGAACAAATCGTACTAAAATAATGTTTATTTCATAATTCATTCCATGTTTTGTTCCCATTATGATAAAATACATTCTCATCTTAACATCCCGATCGACAATTTCAAAGAAATGGCCAATATTCACAATTTGTAATTGTATAAAAGCTTAATTCTCCACTATTCAACAGTTTGTTTCGGCATCGATTGCAAAAATAAAAATTAATTTATACTGTTATTTTTATACCATACGTACCAATCACTCTTGCAAAAATCAGCAGAACTTGTATGAGCACTATGACCATGTTTTCAATTATGAGCATCCATTGCAATGTGAAAAGTCCATGTACATAGTTGATGAATTATTACGTTTGCCGTTACAAAAAACCATATATCTAAGTTTCATATACGCCCATTAATAGTGCAAAAGTATCAATTTGTTTAAGTACCGTTAACATTTTTTCAACGATTACAAATTGCACAACTCAAGAGTAATATATCAATTTATAACATATTATTTATATTATTTTCATCAATAAGTAGCTCAAATTGCAATCTTTTATTATTTTCGTTATTTATATACTGGTTTCTCGACCGCAAATTTCCTAGCTTTCTTGAGTGAAAGAAAATATTTCGACAGCGGAAGTTGAGTTGAGATGACCCAGCACCACTAATTTCAGATAACACAGAGGAAAATTCAGTCTTCAATACTAGTGCCATCTTTTAAAAAAAATATCAATACCAGCAAAAAGAATTATAAATTTTAGAAATAATAAGACAAAACCTTTGCAGGCTTGAGATATTTTTTCCAGAGTCCGTTTTAAAGTGCAAAACCCAAAAGATCAGCTAGACTTAACCCGCCTCTTACTTGATTGGTCTGGCATAAGATGTCATATTATTATTCTAAACCTGTTACAGTATGGATATAATTGAACAACAATATATCCATTCTTCTTGTGTCTGTTGTAATTTGTCAAGTTTGTCTAACATCACCAGTAAAACAATAATACCTTTTACTAATATAATTTATTTGAAATTCATATTTACATTTTTATCCGTGTACTGCTCTCTTTGGCGCTGAAAATAGATAACATTAGTGGTGCCGTAATATTCATGCCAAAAAAGTGGTTAATACAGAAGAACTTTATCGACATTAATCTATCGAATTAATGCTTTATTCCAGTTTTATATTGACGAATGGCCTCTGATCTAACATAATATATTCACTTCATTTGAAAGCAATCAAGACAACACAGTTTAACAATAAGCAACACAATGAAAGGGTATGGAGCAAATGCATTCGGAACGACGCCTCTATTGCTTCCTTCATCCTGAAGTAATTGTGAAACATTCTGCAGGCCACATATTTTCATGACCTAACACCGTTGCGAGAATGCATAAAAATTTGTCATCGTAAATTGCTTTTGTCATTATTATCATTTTCGTGATCCAGAAATATTTATACTCCACATTACATTTAATAAGTGTATAATAGTTTGTTTTTAGTTTTAGGGATTTACTATGAATTCTCTCCTGACTCTGAAATCCGTAAGGTTACATTTAGTTTCTGTAGATGACCATTTTGACATCTTTTCCACTTTAATTAAGACCAAATCTTAAAAACATTATAGACAAAAACCGAAATTTATATAAAAGCTGTAAAACAATCCATCAATTGAGTCTACATGAAAAGTCAACATCTTGTAAAGACAGAACTTTGCACCATGGAGTTACATAATAGTTTGAAACTAAGTTATCTCACATTTAAGTAAGGTGATTTCATAATGAAGAACAGCAATAAAGCTTTTTTTTATTTTTCCAATGTACGTTTATTATATAAACAATGTTCAGATATGGAATAAATGTCCTTCAGAAAAGTCTGTACAAATATATCGTAAAACTAATTAATCGAACAATGCGTTTAATGCTGTTCTTCACCACGATTCCAGACGTCATCCAGCACCAAGTTTAGCGAAATCCAATGCCGGATGTTCAGCAATGCTACACCCATCTTTTTCCCTATGTATTCAGGATTGTCAACAAACATATAATCAACTGGCAAAGTGTTCTTACAATCGCTGTCACCCTATGCCCGTCAAAGACTTTTGGAGACAATCATAGTATAGTAACAATTTCTGGGCGTTCATCAAGTCATAAGTAAGAAAACCTGGCATAGTAGGAACATGCCATGTGGTCACTTTAAATAGATGGGGTTATAATAACTATTTTGATTTGAAATGGCACAAAAAATTACTAAAATGCCAAAATTGAAAGTATAGTAGTGCATTTGTAAGAGTTATTCTCTCAAAAACAAGTAAACCATATCAGAAATGTATAGAGAGTAATATTTCATGCATTATTTGCTTATTGGTTATATTAACCATATAAATCGATTTCCGCGCGAGTAAAAAAGTATTGACAAATAATTTCGTGGACTTACAGTGCATATGTCAAAACATTCAGCTAGTGGTAACAAAGAACGAAATATGCTGTTTTTTATTTAGCTTTTGTCGCCTTTGTTAGCTTTTATGATATCTGCTATCATTTATAGATGATATAATTCGAATGGCCAATGAAAAGATATTGAGTAAATGCACAAGAGTCTAAGTCTATTTGAATATCTTTTCTCCTGGCGTTAGCTTTTAAATTAAATTAAACAAATTAAAAAAAAACAATCTGCAAAATGTTAATGCTTTGAAATGACCGAACATATGACGAAACAAAAAAAAATGATTTCGACCGAACTAGAACGAGAACCCGTATACTGAAAGTAAATAGAAAAAATTTGCATTTTAATTTTTGCGAATTATTAAAAATCTTACTAGTAAGGGCTTATTTATACGAGGATTCAAGTGATGTTGAAAATAATTAAAATATTGAACTATACTCTCACCATATGTTTTTTACGTTACTTTGTAAAAGTCATTTTAAGTGCCAGCATTTCTTCTTGATTTTGAGTAAACAATTCTCTTGACGTAACTATGATTGACCCATATCTGTCAATTAAGTGTTTTTTTATAAAGTAAAAGAAAAAAAAACATACGATGAGAAATTTCTCACAATAATATCGGCGCTATTATCGTTTCTATTTTCTATTGCCTTTTGGACCTTTTGTCCGACAACGGATTTCAGTGTTTGTAAGGGTATTTTGCCCGATATTTGATAAACCACTTTCTAAAGATGTCAGAGATGTCCTAAAAAGTTACTGCGATAAAGTCTATTCCTCGAGCGGCGTCAATCAGAAGTGGATTCTAAAAAATGCTAAAGATCTCCTCGAACAGCTATCCTCTAGCAGTCTTACCTATTGCAACAGCATACAAACTTTTGATTTTTCTACCCTTTGTACTACCCTGCCACACAATAAATTGAAAACAGTAATTTCGGATTTGATACATCAATGTTTCTGCACTAAAAACGAAGAACGCAGATACACTTATTTAGTAGTAGGAAAAGACAAAACATATTTTGTAAAGAACCACATTGAGTCAAACAAGAAGTACACGGAGAATGACGTAATCAAGATGTTTGAATTTTTAATAGATAATATTTTTGTCGAATTTGGAGGCCGTGTTTTTCAACAGACAATTGGAATTCCCATAAGAACTAACTGCGCACCCCTTTTAGCTGATTTCTTTCTTTTCTCGTATCAGGCTCAGTTTTTACAAGGGCTACCACAGAAAAAAACAAAAACATTTAGCCCAGTCCTTTAATTTCAGCTTCCGCTACATAGACCATATACTTTCTTTTAATAATCCAAAATTTAAGGAATAATTACACCAAATCTATCCCAATGAGCTTGAAATTAAAGAGACTGCTGATGCACCTACTTAAGATTCGTACTTAGATCTTTAATATACATTGACGAAAATGGATGTTTAAAATCTAAGCTATATGACAAATGTGATGATTTTAACTTCCCAATTGTGAACTTTCCCTTTCTGAGCAGCAATATATCTACCTCTACAGCCTATGGAGTGTACATTTCACAGTTGATTCGTTACTTTCGAGCATGTAGTTTATACAGTGATTTTTGAATACAGCAAAAACACTATCCCAAAAGCTGCTCAGTCAGGGATTTGTTCATCGTTTGCTACTTTCATCCCTTCAGAAATTCTATAGCCGTCACCATGACATCATTGACAGATATGACGTGTCTGTGTCCCAAATGAAAACGGACATTTTCAGCTAGATTTCACGTCTTCACGGATTTGACATAACCGGATTTTACTAAACCCTGGATTGTCTTACTGATAGTGTGACGGGTGCCGCTAGCGGAGCAGGACATGCTTACCCTTCCGGAGCACCTGATGTCATTTTTTATGGGAGTTCACACTATGAGTGCCTTAGTTCTTAATGTTATCTTTTTATTTCCGTGCATTGTAGCTGTCTCACGTCCTGGTTTTGTCTCTGTTTTTCTCGGTTGCCTTTTTGCCATGTCTTTGGACTTCGATTTTTGTAGTCATCGCTTCCCTTGTTCCCCTTGTTTCTTCGGTATTCTACTGCCGTTGTTTGAATATTTGTTACGATCCATGACCAAAAGATACATGGATGAAACATTGTTTGACATTGTGACTTTCGCCCCTAACCGGCACTAGAAATAAGCTTCTGTGCAGATTAAATCAAAACATTTCGAAATCAGTAGTTCAACATATGTGTAAAATGCTAATAAATGGCACTTAACCAATATGATTTGCATAGAAAAGCCAAAACAAGCTAATGATTTAGCTATGCTAGAGGTATAAGTGTTTCTTCATTGCTAAATGCCTCATGGTGACTTAAAGATTAAAAACAACAAACCCGTTGCTCCACGTCCTTTAAGTTACACTGCATATGACGCATTTTGTACCATGCACGTTAACATCATATCTTTTCATTTGTTTATTCAGAAAATGAATTTATAAACATAGTTCAAATCCGTATTTTAGTACATACATGTGGGCAGTTACTTACAGGATATACTTCTGTACATAGCTTTAAAACCCCGACTTCTCTTTCCGGAAAATGTCCTGAAGATTATGAGCATTTCTTGTCCTCTAGATGTAAAAATGCTGGAAGGTCTTTTCCGACAACAATACCTTTAAAGATAAAACAAAAGGCCATGGCATTCAGATTATCGCGAAGGCGATCAGTCTATTTTTATGTTTCCACTGGCTTTCACTTTGGAAGACATATGAACACTATCAACATAAACATCACAAACTTTGACGGAAACCAAACCAGGACTATTGTGACCAGGAATAGGTCTTGTTAGCGAAGTGGATTCATATATTTTTGTAGATGTTTTTAGAATGTATTTCCCATAGGGTCCTTATGTTAAACTATGTTACCTGCTGGTAGCTATCTTAGATGAGGTCAGAACAAAAAATCACAAACTTTGAAGGGGGCCACCCAAAGACTATTGTAGCAAAGTTTGATTTTAGAGGAGAAGATATTTGAATGCATTTGCCAAAGAGTCCCTATGTAAAAACGTTCCCCGCTGACGGCAATCTTGGGACGGTGCCGACAAGCCGGACACAATTTTTAAAGGGGATCAATCAAGGACTATTGTAACCAAGATTTGTTCTAATATGCCTAGTAATTTCAGAGAAAAAGTTCTTTGAAAGTAGTTTCCAAAGGGCCCTATGTTAAGCTATATTCCCCGCTGGTTGACGTCATAGATGATAACACACTCTAAAGGGCATGTTGTGACTTTGTTTGGCTCGAACTGGCCCAATGGTTTTATAGGGGAAGATTATTGAATGCATTTCGAATAGGATCCCTATGTGAAACTGTGTTCCCCTTCTAGGATGACATACGGACAAGCTCGACAAAAACTTTCAACGGGACCACCCGAGGACTATTGTGACCATGATTAGTTCAAATTGGCCCAGTGGTTTCAGAGGAGAAGATCTTTGAATGGAAAGTTTACGACGGACGACGGACACCAAGTGATGGCAACAGGTCACCCGGCATAGATTGTTTAAAAAAATGAAATTTAAAAATAAACAGGTATTTTTTTGTCTATTTGTCATGCTAAACCGAATGCGACATCGTTTGAATTTTTTTCTTACAGCTAAGGATTATCTCTCTCGTGCTTTTAGATGATCTCAGACCTCCATTTAGATCCTTAGGTTACTTGATCTCTGTCAGTTTTTCTTTATATCTTTGTTTCGTGGTTTTTCAAATGTTTGGAATTGGTTTGCACTGAAGAGACATAAGCTGTCGAAAAGATCAACTAATGAAACTATATATACAGTATCTACATAAACAAAAACACTTTTGGGGTATTATCAATATAATTATGGTCTAAATTAGAATCGCAAATACAGCGAAACCGAGACCGAAGATATTATTACACGATGTGGAATTAATATTGGAACAAAATCCAATTAGCCATATTGTTAATCTTTGTGTTATTTACAAATCTTTTCTTTTTTCGAATTGATTTAGTAATCGTTATATTTTAAGGATTTTATTTTAAGGATACAGTTCAAACAACTTGAACTCTTAATTCAAATTTAATAATGTCTTTGACCAGAAACTTTTTTAAACAAAGCCATAGTACTGCTTAAGTTATTTCTAATGATCTGTAATGTTTGTTTAACTGTCCTTATGAAACCTTCCTCACCTTATCAACAAATAAAGTGATATAGAGTATATGTGCATGGGACAAAATCTCTACAAATACACAGTAAGATTTAGCAAATCGACCAACGAATTTATTTTTGCTCTTCTTCTTCTTCTTTGGCCTAGAACAACGAAAAAACAATCATACCTTATAGTAATTCAAGACGATCGTTAGCCTCGGTTTGGACTGAATTCCCTTTGCTAGATGTCATACAACGCTATGTCCGTATCATTTGTACCCAATAATACAGGATCATCAACCAGCATAAAAATATCGGGCAAAGTTCTCTTGAAAACCCTGTCAACCGTAGCCCGACAAAAAGACAAACAATAATACAAGATATAACCGATCATAGGGCACTCATCGATTTTATTGAAAGAAATTTTGCAAATAAAACAGAGATATATTGGCTTTAATTAAGAATTGAATGCATTATTTTGAAGTTTCATTGGGATATGAAAGGGTTGACCGAAGCACAATTTTAATGAAGCGCGGTAGCGCTTCATGTTGAAAATGTAGCCCGGTCAACCCTTTCATAGTCCCTATGAAACTTAAAAATAATGCATTCAATTCTTATAATTACATTTTAAACCCGAAATATAAAAAACAACTTTATTTACAGGGAAGTACATCATGTACATTGGGATTCTTTTTTTACAAATTCATTCGTCACATAAACACGTGGTCAAATGTGTTTCATGGGAATTGCAACTTCACATTGAAATGCCACGTGATCGATGTTCACCTATCAAACTGACGGAATTCAAATGAATATTCATGAAATGTAATTATTACTATAAATATGGTCAGAGTAATAGTTTGTCGTTTATTAATTGATGGAATCCGAAATAATAAATTTAATCGTACATCACATATTTCGGTGAATGGATTTCAATTTTTTTTTAATTTTTCATCTGCACTGATGTGACATAAGTTGTCGAAATGCGCATTTGCAAAATCGAAATTAACAGCAACTTCGGTATTATGTTATAAACAATTTCATCATAACTGAAGAAATGTGAGAGCATACGCTTAAAGAGCGGGACGTCTGTTCACTGACTCCAAATTACAGAAGAGACAAACTCTATAAAAAATGACCAAATAAAGGAATATGAAGAAAATATACGTTGGAGTGAGTCCCTATAAATATATGTAGGAGTGCTTTCTCTTTGATGAAGGCCCGATAGTGACATCAAGATGAAGAACAACAACGAAACAACGGCAGTAGAATACCGAAGGGACCAAGGAGTGAAATTCACAAAAATCGAAGTCCAAAGACAGGGCGGCAAAAACGAGAACACAGAAAACAGTGACGAAACGAAAGCGTTCAGTTTGCTTAATCTCGCCAAGTATTTGTAGGGATTTTGTCCCATGTACACTTACTCCATCTCCCTTTATTTGTTTATTCACATTAGGATTCAGCAAAGGGGGCAACTCTTTTCTTGTACTTCTTCTCCTTTTTGAAGTCACCATAGTGAGTTCAAGACGTCCCCTTGCCCCACTTGAATTCACTTCATAAATGTCGAACAACGCTGCAACAATTTCATTATAATCAATCGATGGGGGATCCAATATCGGGCAAAGTCTTTTACATGCTGTCGTGCGTTTATGAGAGAAAGGGACCAATGGATGTGAAGACATTCATCGATTTTATTGAGAAAAAAAACTTTGCTATTTGAAAAATTGGAAGATGTTTGAATTATTATATACAGATGGTCAGAATAATATTTTGAATTTAGGTAATCTAGCCTTAAACTAAAAAATACTGTTGAATGATATATTGTTTTTATACAGCAAATTATTATGGACATTTTATAAAAATTTCATCACTAATATTTTATTTTTCTGTTTAGCTGCTATTATATTCCGAATGATAAAATGAACGTATGCATTTTACCTTGGTCCGGCTTTACTTGCACTATTGAAACGAACTTCTACATAGTCTTTACACCGTTTCTGACATTGGAACTTAAATATACCCACAAATCGAAATTCAGCTCTTTGTCCTGGTTTCGACTGTAAGAAACAGAGTTTAAAAACACAATTGCAAGTGGTAATATTTTGTAATTTTTTTTCGGTATCAGTTGAAGATTTTTTTTNTTTTTTTTTTTTTTTTTTTTTTTTTTTTGACTGATTGATTTATGTCTTTCCTCTATCGGTTATATGCTGGACAAGTTGTTGATTTGAGTTGAAATTTGAGAATCTTAAGGCCGAAGTTGAAGTTATTTCATGTAGTAATTTGTGTTCACCTTTTTTGTTGTTTCTTTGAAATTTTTACTGAAGATCCCGTCGCCAATACTGATAGTATAAATCAATTGATTTGCATTACTTACAAATTAGAATGTTATTTATTAATTCTTGATTAAACAGATATTGTGTGTTTTTTTTAATTTAATATGTTTCTTTTAAAGACAAATGGCTGTTAAGTGTCAAAGAAACAACGCCTGTCATTATTACAAAAATCGAGGTCCAGAGACATGGCAAAAACCAAAGAGGTATTTTATCTACAAAGGGAATCGATTAAGTGCAAATGGTTTCTGAAGTGTATAACGCTTTTACATATAAAGGCAAAATAAACTATTTGATAGTTTCATGATACAAAATTTCACATTATATTGTTGATGTAATGCATGTAAATCATAATCATAGAAACAACGTCAGGAGAATACCGAATAAACAAGGGATGTGATAACTACAAAAAATCAAAGTCCATAGATATGAAAAAGAGGGAACATTCAAAAGAAAGAAAAAACAAGTACTAGTACATTAGACAGCCGCAAGGCACGAAAATACGAAGAAAATGTTCATAATAGATTAAGTGTTAGGTCAAAATATTCAGAAATATCAACTCAGCCTTTTCAGCAACTTAGTCTAGTGTTTCATGCAATATTTTGTTAAATAAGGAGAAAAAACAGCAGTAGAATACCGAAGGAACAAAGGAGTAGAATCTACAAAAATCGAAATCCAATGACATGGCCAAAACGAGGACACAGGAAACAATGTCGTAAAACACAGAAAACAATGACGTTAGACAGATACAAAAAACAGAAATACAAAAGACAACATTCAAAAACAAGAGTGACATCAGGTACTCCGCAAGGATAAGCATGTCCTGCTCTGTTAACAAGAGCCGTCACACTGTAAGTGAGTTAATCTGGGAAAATGTAAAAATCGGTACCAAATCCGCGAAGACGTGAATCTAGCTGAAAATGTCCTCTTTAATATGGGACACTGACAGGTCATATCTTTCAATGATGTTATGGTGACGAGCATAGAATTTCTTGAGGGATGAAATTAACAATGGTTGAACAAATCCCTGACTAAGCAGCTTTTGGGATAGTTTTTTTGCTCTGTTCAAAAATCACTGTACAAACTACCAGGGAAACGAGGAACTGTTCCACGTTAACAACTGGACATCCTATATCCTTTCCGAATGGTATTGCACATTTTATTCTGATATCTATTAAGAATAAAACTGAAAGGTAGAACGCGTAAGATAAATAGTGCTAACCCTTCTGGGTCACCTGATTCTTTTGCTTTTTATAGGGTTCACCATGCGGTTGCATTATTTTGACGTTTTAAGTTAATTTTTTAATTATTTTAATTTTATGTGTCTTATTTCATTTCAGTTGCGACATTTTTATATAATTCCTTCTGTCGTTGCTTCGTTATTCGCTTACCGATACTCCTATGCTTCTATGGCTTCTTATCAAGCTGAACAAAAACATGTTACAGGAAGGTAGGAAATTGTGGGACCCATATACAAGGATTGTTTAGTACACAGATTTTGATATGATAATTATTTTTATTGGATAAATATTTATCATATGGCGGTTTAAAGTGCACCAACGACATAACTTTTGAGTTGCAATATATTTTCCCTACTGCAAAATTTTAAACAGGTTTATAATGCACATTCATGTAGGTCCACGCCACTTTTAACTTTTGTGTTTTTGTATCTTTATAATATTTCTTCTGTTATGAACCTAAATAAGCTGACAAAGTGCCGTTACTCAAGTTTTTGAACATTTTGCTGCTTTGGCTGTCAAGAAAAGGGGGAAGAAAGGGGAAAGAAAAATGTGTTATTATTTGGACGTCGAATTTTATAAAACTTGAAATATATACCAACCTCTTTGTCATGATATCTTTTTGAGTTCGAACTGTACGTTTTTCTGTCGGAGTACGTACAAAGTTTATTCAAAACGTTGTATGTGAAATGATTAAAAATAGTAGTCTTTCCGCATGTTTGTATTACAATCATTTCATCGGGAAACGTTTCCCATTTATTTTAATGACCAATGCCTGCAATACAGTTTTATTTCTCAATTATCTCGCAACAAATCACAAATTAGTACAAATGAAATTAGTATTTTCCTATGCAAAAAAATAAATTTATTCAATAATGGAAAATGTTGCAAAACATACCCGAATTATCCATGAACATTGATTTCCAGCAGAATATCCACCTTTGTTATAGTTTGGTGAGGCTAAAACATGTTCCTCGGCCGTGGCTGTAAGGTATGTCGGTCCACAAGTCAGTGGAGCTTTAAAATATATAATCAGTGGTGAGAATGAAATTTACAATACAGGAGAAATTTTATCACATTTGAAATGCAACCAGCATCAACAATTTTCTATAAAGGGGGTAGACCTGGGGTAGGAGGAGATAACTCTGTTTTTCACTTTTTTATTACTTACACAAACAAATAGAACCTTTACAATAGGTACTATCAAAATTTTAAAATTGTAAAAATTTTTCCATACAGCAAACAAATATTAGATTTGTCATGAAAACAAATACCTAACATCCAGTTATTTCTAATGAGTGCACTTTACCTAACAGTTTTGCAATGCTGTCCAAAGATAATGAAAATATGAAAAAGTCGGATTTATTCCAAGGGAGGTAATTTTAAACACAGATTCAGCAATTTTATTGATTTTTACCCACTTTATTCTAAATTAAGAAAAATTGGGACGGTAGAATTTTCTAAAATTTTAATATATCTTACATATACCAGTTTTCTTTCTATTCTCAGTTTTTGGTGAAAATTAAACGACAGAATTTTTTACAAGAAGTGTTTAATAGTGATAAAAAAAAGCGTGAAAATGTCTGCCTATACTATTCAGAACACCCACGTATTTCAGTTCAAACTAGTTTAATTTCCTATCATTATTCATGCTTACTTTCACCCATGTCTAAACTACAGAATTTAGCATTTGAAATAATCTTGAATCGAATACAAATTTAATTAGGACCGATTTTATACACCACAATCAAGTCCTAAACTGAAAAATAACATGAGGAAACAGGGTATCTTTGATGACCACTAGACATAAAACGGGACGGTAAAAATTGTTGAAAATTGCTGAAAGTCGACATGAACATGTGTACTTTCAATACATAAAATATTAAAAAAAATTAAACGATGGGAAATTTTTAGGCCTACCCAGGTCTACCCCCTTAAATAGTCTTATTCGGAAATTTAGAGATAATAAGAATACTTTATACACATGCTTTGTAGATTTTTCAAAAGCATTTGATACTGTATGGCATTCGGGGCTGTGGTACAAACTTATAAATATGGGTATCAATGGTAATTTACTTAAGTGTATTCGCAATATGTATGCAAATAGTAGAGCTCAAGTTAAGTTAGCTCAGGGTCTAACAAAATCTTTTATTCCCTGTAAAGGTGTTTTACAAGGGAACAACTTAAGCCCTCTTCTTTTCAATCTCTTTATAAATGATTTAAGCAAATACATAAAGGGTAGTGATAACTATGTTACACTTGGGGACTTCAATATAAATAGCTTATTTTATGCAGATGATCTAGTACTCCTGTCTGCTTGTCCTAATGGGTTGCAGAATTCCCTAAATAAGTTAGAATATTACTGTCAAAAATGGGGATTAAAAGTAAATTTATCTAAAACTAAAGTTATTGCCTTCAATAAATCAGGTAGAAAAGCCAATCACACCTTTA
>MJUU01016268.1:19449-53526 GCA_002080025.1 Modiolus philippinarum | reverse complement strand
CTTACTTTATGAGTCATACCTTAGTCAGTTCCATAATAACGAACCACATTCAGATTGGGCTATCTTCGTCAAAAAATTATTAGAATATCATGGCTTTTCTGAGGTTTGGAAAAATCCATTTAACTTTAATTTTGATATATTCATCAATTCATTTTCACAAAGAGTGTTTGATTCATATATACAAATGAGATATCTGAAAATAATAAACTTGAATCTTATCAGAAACTAAAACATCATTACGATAGGGAGATGTATTTATCTTATATTAAGGACAGAAAATTAAGAAATGCCATGTGTAAACTTCGTATCAGCGCCCATCCCCTAAAAATTGAGACTGGTAGATATAACAAACCACCGATACCAAGACATGAAAGAATGTGTACCTTTTGTAATGAATTAGAGGATGAACCTCATTTTCTCACTAGCTGCAAAAAATATACTAAGGAAAGAGAGTTAATGTTGCAAGGGCTTAAGCTAAGAAATTTTTACTTTTTAAATCGTTTTGATAAATACATATATATGATGAACAATAACAACAAATTGTTTGTGAACCGTGTAGCTACTTTTATATATAATTGTTTATTCAAAAATTGATATTTTCTTGTCAACTGTTAAACATATTTAATGTCTTATCATATTGTTGTTTGTCAAACCCATTGTATTCATGTGGTTGTACAATAAAATTATTTGTATTTGTATTTGTATTTGGTTGGCCCCTATGGGCGTAAAGTATATAAAGTAAAAACGGATCTCCTGTAGTTGGCGATCACAATTCTGGAATACCAGAATTGTTAACAATTCTGGAACAAAAATTTATTCCAGAATTGTTGTTCTAGAATTGTTCCAGAATTGTTAAAATTTTCAAATAATGCTAATTAAGTCAACAATTTAATCAAGGATTGTTGTTCCAGAATTGTTAGTTATGATTGTAATTCCATTTACTTAATCAAAGACTATAGATGAAACAATTATTAAAGTATACCAATAATTAAAGATCAAAGGGTATATTATATACATACTTTCATTAGTAAAAGAGTGATTAATCAAACACTGGGATAATGTCTTTAATTGTCCCAGCTAAAAAAAACCCTCAAAAATGTATAAATTTCAACACCCCAATATTCTTCATATCTCAAATCGAATCATGCAACAAGTAACAGCACTGAGAAAAAAAGTAACAGCACTGTTCCACCCTTTCCAACAGCCATGCATGCATTAGGCAGGGTTAATATTATTGTCATAAAATTATAAATCCACCTTCATGGGCAACACATGTACAGTACTTGGCAGATCTCAAGACACAAGCAAAAAGCCAAAGACATCGCTTGCGAACTGTGGCGTAAAGATTAGCCAAATTATGACTCGACAAGGGCTGTCCAGTATGCTGCAGATGTACCATCAGGCAATGTGGTTAAACACAAAAGATTATCAATTGAATCTGAGTACCAATACCGCAAAAGACTAGTCACTGAACAGAGTGACAATGACAACAATGATACTTTAACAGATGACCCCACAGCAACAACATCATTTTCCGTGCAGCAATCGCTCAAGTTCATAATGCAGTTGGACAGAAAAGCACTTCAGAAACAGCTTAGTGAACACCAAGATACATACAACTACCTTAGACAACAAAGCGTGCAGTTGAAACCCAAGACTATGGACGAAATGAAGCTCACGTTGATTACTGTTACTGTCTATCATTTGTCTTCAAGCATTTGAATATATGTGATTCAGAGGAAGATTTTTATAACAAAAGTCCATTTTCAAGGCGACCAACATATTTCAAAAAATATTATAGTTGTTAAAAAGCCAATGCTTTATCTGTTATTTCGGTGAAATGTAATAGAAATACAAGTTACAACCCTACATTGCCCTTTTTATCTGTCATAAAAATGTCTAGATGATAGGTATTATTAATATTCAAATTCAATCTTGTAACAATTCTGGAATATCACAATGTTCCAGAATTGTTGGGAAAATTTTTTAAAAAATAACAATTCTGGAATAAATTTTTGTTCCAGAATTGTCAAGAAGAGGATAGACACAATTTCCAGTCACGATTAGAATGTTCATTTGTCTTTTTTTAAAGAAAATGTATATAAATGCTAGTACTCGAGGTTTGCGGAAGTTAAATTTAAAAAAAAAATTTTTAGTGCGTCATCTTGTACTCCTTTTCCCTGCAAAAGACGTCGACTATGGTACATTATCAAATGTTCAATGCTCTTTGTATTATTTCAGTCGGGGTACCTGTTTCAGTTTTCAGATATCTGATTGCCCTGTTTTAATTATTCAGTGGGAGTAATCAGATTTCTGAATTATATTGATTATATTAGTCCCAGTTTTTATACAAGTGATGAAATCATGATAATGTTATACATGTGTCGACGTATCTCTTGTGTGCACTCTAATATGAAATTTTGGTATCACAAAACAATTTTGATAATTTTTTTCTCTTTAGTTTTTAATGTCATTTATGGCCATTTATAATCAGTTCGGCAGTTTCCGGAAATACGATAACTACCAAAAATTATAATTTTCGAACCGATCACATGCCGAGTTCCAATTAACAATGACCAATTATCGAGCTATCGTAATACAGGCGGCATCGCAGATGGAACGATTGAAGTTTTTTTTTTTTTGAAGTCGTGTTGTTGTAGCTCCTTCTATATTTATACCTCCATGATGGAACTATTTCAAAGGGGATTATGAATATATCAATGAATAGAGAATTTTGATATAGATTGGGAGGAAGAGCTACATGTTATGACCCCAAATGAGATGACAGGCTATTTGTATGATTCAGTTAAATATAGAATAATGGAAGTTTTGTTTTTGATACTAGAAACATTGGCGAACAATAATGGGCGAGCCCCTTGTCGGCGAGTTCATTATTGGAGTCAATATTTCTTGCAGCAAAAACAAAACTTCTATTATTCTTTTTATCGGTAATTAACTAAATCATTTAATAGAACAAATTTTTAAATTGAGCGTTAATTTTCAACAAATCGTGAAATTGACCAGTATTGATTAGTAAAAGAATTAATTTTGTATGATCCGGTAAGAGTCTCTGTAAGATGTATATTTCTTTGTTTCATTGATTCTGATTGACAAAGTAGACGTGGCCTAAGATACTTTTTGCCAATATTTTTTCGTATTCTGGCAGTAGCAAATACTGAAAAATATTTGCTTCGTGAGATCAAAGGAAACTCATACAAATTACCGATAAAAAGAAATATATATCACTGGTTAATAATAAGCTAAAAATATAATTTCATCCCACTAGACAAAATGACAACAGAAAAATGAAGAAAAACAACGATACATGGAAACAAGGGACGAAGGTAAATACAAATAATACACTAAAACACACAATCAAGCAAAAAACTTGTAAGAAAAGCCAAAACAGATATGGAAAAGGATATTGCTAGAAATGCTAAAGAAAGACCCAAACAATTCTGGCAGTACGTTAACTCCAAAACTGAAAAACGAAGAGTGGTATCTCTGAATTGAAATACAAGGACCAAGAAGGGCATGAGAAAGTAACAAAGGGCGGTAAAGAAAAGGTAGAAGTGCTAGCAGATTTTTTACAAGTGTATTTACAAGTGAGCCAGACGGAGATTTACCTACTTTCAATACGATACCAGTGGACAATACAATTCCTGACTATAATATAACAATAGGAGAGGTGTCAAAGTTACTAAAAGAGCTGAATCAGAACAAATTAGCAGGTCCAGATGACCTACATCCAAAGTCTCTGTTTGAACTGAAAGCCTCAATAACAAAGCCACTTGTAATCACATTTAATGCCTCCTTCGACTCAGGCCAGGTACCAGACTTGGGAATATTGTAGCAAAATATAAGAAGGGTGAAAAGTCAGAACCAGATAACTATAGGCCTGTTAGCCTTACAAGTGTGATATGCAAATTAATGGAAAAACTCTCTAGGAATCAAATTGTTGATTACATGAAGAAAAATCATTTATTTAGCAAAATGCAATATGGTTTCATATCGGGCAGATCCACTACCCTACAGCTGTTGAAGGTTATGGATGAATGGACAGAGATTTTGGATAATGGGGAAACCATCGATGCAGTTTATTTGGACTTCATGAAAGCATTTGACAAAGTCCCAAACAGAAGGCTGATATACAAAATGGAAAAATATGGCATAGGAGGGAAAGTTCTGACTTTGGTCAGAGATTTTTTAAGCAACAGAAGACAAAGAGTATCAGTCAACGAACAAACATCTGGATGCCACAATGTCACCATTGGTATTCCACAAGGAAGTGTGCTGGGACCAATATCATTTGTCAAATATATAAATACGACGAGGATGTAACCCCTGGGCTATTAATTTAGGAGATGGTAACAGAACTCTAAAAAATTAAAAAAGAGGTTCAGTAGACTAAACATCAGGAAATATGGTTTTACCAACAGAGTGGTTGACCCGTGGAATAATCTCCCAGAAAATGAAGTTAATGCTAAAAAATATAGTTTAGTTTAAATCTGCTCTAGACAAGTACTGGGAAAATCAGGATGTAAAATATGAGTATGAGAAAGATCTCATTATAAACACCAGATCCGGAAGTTGCGCAGAGAAGCACCAAAACAATGAAGTAGATATGGATATAGGGGCTGTGAAAAGCCTGCGTCCACTATAGTTCCTAAGGTATCCTTAGGTATAAATTGACACAGTAAGTAATAAAATCTAGGAATGTTGTTAAATTTTCGAGACTACTTTCGTCACATTGAAGCCTTTTATAGGGCACGACCGGACGATTTGATTCAGGAGCGCTTGGAATTTTTTAGAAAAAAATTCTGGCTCCAATTCAGTTTTCTTACCAGCACCTGGTTGAAAATAATCATTTAGCCGGCTGCATCTGACCCTCTCTCTGTCCATGAGAAAAAAGGCGGCTCATGAAAAATATGAAATAAAATAACACGTCTGATGACAAGATGGCATGTCCCTGTGTAAGGCCTGAATTTGGATGTGTTTTTTTTAATATTGATATTTGTGTCTGTAAGACATAATGCCCCCTCCACTACTCCACAGAATACTGTGACATTTTGAGACTCCTACAAGACAAAAGACAAAAATTGAACTGGTATACTGTGAAATAAGCCAATTTGACAAAATTCAACTATTTGTTAAAAGAAACAAAAATTACCCGACCATACAAAATAAAACTTTCCTGACATAAACAATAACGGTGTTAGAGGTTACGAGAACAAAAAATGTGCCCTCTATGACAAATTACATGCATGGGGCAATGACAAGGACTCCACAGTCCTCTAAGAGCCCGAATTCCATGTATACATGCGGAGCCCGGTGTGAGACGAGGGAGTGGAGCCTGGATTCCTCAAGTTGGAGCCCGGCGTGAGCGCAGTGAGTGGAGCCTGGAGCCCTCAAGTTACAGCCAGCTCGGAGCCCCAGGTTCAAAACGGGTCGGAGCACAGAGCCCAGAGTCCGTGTTATTCCCCCAAAATTATCCAGAAAATTACTTGTTTTAACAAGAAATTGCACCAAGATTAAATTCTTCACCAAAAAGTAATATCTTTAATATATGACCAAACTGTGTACTGTACCCTCTATAACAATATCGCAAAAATGACTAAGTACAACAATGAATATATTAAAATAAATACTAAATGGCATATTTTCAATATATGTGCAAATAAACTGCAAAATAAAAAAAATCCTAATACGTCTTAAGTGATGCACAACAACATCAAAATAAAGTTATTATAGAAAAAATATAGACAATAAAAGACCTAAATTGATCAAATGACGAATTTTTTTGCCAGACCTACTAGCTTTTTCAACGTTTCTGATGATCTGATCAATAATTTATCGTAAAAAATAGTATATATCTGTATATATTAATTTTAACAACTATTAAATGTGAAGAGATATTACTTTTACAGCTATCGGCCCTACTACAGGCTCGCACGTGTTTGCATGTGCGATAAGAAAAAAAATGTTGACAATGAAAATTGAAACAAAGATAATGCCGTTCTTAGTGACATGGAAAGCTAAAAATTGTTGATATAAAAATGAAAATAAATAAATACATACAATGAAATAACAAGATGTAAAAATAATTGTTTTAAGCTGAAAAAATATTTTATAGACCGTTAGATTGTAAAGTACAAAGCATGTGGACCTAAAAATTATCTCGCCAATCCCTTGTTGATTCATCCCATTGAATAATCTGCACTTTGATATATTCAAAAGTATATCCTGTCGATTGGAGGGGTGCACATCGCTAGTCCGACACTTATTAGTCAGACACTCATTAGTCAGACACTTATTTATCCGACACTAATTGGTCCGACACTTATTAGTCACAAACATCAAAGTCCATAGACATGGCAAAAACTGCAACAGAGAAAGACAAGGACGTGAGACAGCCACAAGGCACGGAAATAAAAAGAGGATATTAATAATCAATTAAGGCACTCACAGCGTGAACTCCAATGAAAACCGGGAGTCATATTAGGTGCTCTGGAAGGGTAAGCATGTCCGTCACACTGTTAGTGAGTCAATCCGGGGAGTCAAAATCGGTTATGTTAAATCCTTGAGGATTTTGAATTTATTTTCTTATAATATTTTGGTTGTGGAAAACTGTTATGGTCACATAGGTGGCACCCAAATTTAATGTGCCGTCAACTCCAATGACACGATTTGACCCGGAGTTGCATTTTCTCAAATCTTGTAAATTGTTTGTTTGTATACAACACCACTGACGGGGGCTTTCCAGTCAACTGAAGTATCTCCTTAATGAACGGTCGTCCATGTTGCATACTTAATAAAGATATTATTAATGTCTGAATGTCATCGGCATTATTTGAGAATTTTTGTTGTAGTACAGGTCTCGACTTTTTGTTTTCGTTGTATTTGAAATTTCGTACCTGCTTCAAATCTTTCGGTGCATTTGTGGTATCACCAAATGTCAAGTTTGTACATTTCCTTTGCAGTTTGCGATTTCTCCATGTCTTTCACATTACCTCGGTTACAGTATTGTGTGTTCGAACATAGTCCCCATAACCACTTTTATTATTTCCATGTTAACTTGGAATTCTTGGAAATTCTCCTCTTTGTTTTTTATACTGGCCAATCTTTAAACAATTTTCAAATTTTCAGTACCAATATGATATCCAGGAAGGTCTTCTCTGGTAGTCAGAGCAACGCTTTAATTTTGTGTATGCTCACCTCGGAACAATAACATCAGCTGCATCTGGTTGTGGATCAAGTTTTTGAGTTTGCACGAAAAAAACAATTTTTAAGATCAATTGTCTATTTACAAATATGAGTCTATGTGTTTTCAGCGAAACATATCCCAAAGCCCCACAGCCATCGGAATATTGTCTTATTTTACCCTATTTGTCTCTTTATAAATACCTAAGTTACTAAGAATTTAGTTTCTGCATATGCAAATTTCGACAACTTATGTCTCTTAAGTGCAGATTAAATCAAAACATTTGGAAATCCATAAACCGAAATATGTGTAAAAGCTTATAGAGAACAAAATTACCATTAGGATCTGAAAAGGAAATCCAAAATCGGGAGATACTCCTTAGGTTTTAACAAAATTTCGTTAAATCAGAATTGCAAGTTTTTGAATAAAATCGTTTACGGGCCAGCACCGAAGTATTGGCTACTGGATTAGTGAATACCCTCGGGACTGACAGTCCACCAGCAGTGGCATCAGTCAAGTTGTAATTTAATATTTAATATGTATGTTACATATATCATAAGTCCTCTTGGAATTCTCGAAACTATAACATTTTTGTCTTCATCGAAAAGAAGGTTGCTTTCAACAAGCAACATTATTTGCAAGTTAACGAGAAAATTATGGGAGCCAAAAATGCCACCATCATATGCAAATATGGGTAACATTGAAAAAGATATCTTGGTTCAGCTCCATTCAAACCAATTTATTGGTTGCGTTTCATTGGCGATATTGACATCAAATGGAATGGAACAATTTGACCATTTTTTCCAACATTGCAACAATTTTTATCACACTATCAACTTTACATTTCAGACATCAAAAGAGAAGATCAGCTTTCTTGACACCACTACAACCATTGTCAACGCCAATATCAAACTGATCTACATACAAAAAAAACTGATAAGCATCAATTTTTATCTCAAAAAAGCCGCCATGCTAAGCATTGTTCTCGCAGTATCCCTTCTAGCCAGGCCATACGAGTGAAACGTATCTGTTCGGGGAACACCGCGAAAAGAGAACTTAAAAAGCGCCTGCTAAATAGGGGTTATATTGACAAAGAGATCGACAATGCATTTGAAAATTAAAGTTAACAAAGTTGACTGCAACTCCCTGCTTGTGTACAAAGATAATAGTCGTCAAAATAAGAGAGCACCCCTTGTTGTAACTTCCGATTCAAGCCCATAAGTATACCTTCAATAATTTGCAAGGATTGGAGCTTAGTGGAAAAAGGTCCAAATTAAGTTGAAAAAGATTTTCAAGATTTACCAGTTATGCCCTATAGAAAACCAAAAAGCAGACGAGACATCCTAGTAAAATCTAAAATAAAGAATAAACTCCAATCACCGTGTCACTCAAGAAACCTACAAGATTTCCTCACCTGTATCATGTAGAACCATGCAAAAACTGCGTTTATTTATTGACTTGTGGATCATGCAGATTACAGTACGTCGGTCAAACTACAACTTGTTTCAACATCGGGTTAAACGACCATCGTTCATTTAATAATAAAAAAGAAACTGTCACGCGCCATCTCCAATCGGGGTCATCCCATTAGTCCGACGATCATCACTTCCCTTGTGCCTTTAGTATTCTACTGCCGTTATTCCATAAATGCCGTAGATTTTTTACCAATTTACAATGCTTCTTGGAAGACGTTTTCGGAGCACAAGTAGAGGGCAAAAATATTGTTTTTGGTTCCGATGAAGATTGAGCCTTATTATAGCAATACAAACGTATTTCCCTGAATCCCCACAGATCTTGTGCATTAGACATATTGAGAAAAACTTCAAAAGGCAGTTGAGACAAATAACTCGGGAGAGAATGATTTAAATAACAATTCTGTTATTGGTCTGGGTGGCATACTTTCAAGTGCAGATGAAGTATATTTCGATCTTAAAGCTATGGATAGAGAAACTAAGTATGATGAACATATACCAAAATTTGCTAAATATTTCAATAACAAATTTCATGTCTGGGAACCTGCAAACAAAAACATTATCTGGAAAAACAACTTATGCAAGTCGATGAACAATATCTTAAAACTACCAACTAACTGGAAAACGCTTTAATTGCCGGAAATTCTCGACAAACTTTTAAAAATTGTAGAACTTCAATACAAAGATATTAGTCGTGGCGTTACACGGAGAGGGAAATTATGCATCGTCGACCAAAAAATTCCGGCATGTTATGCATGTTGTATGGGACTCAAAATGGTAAAAAGATGCGCCATTGATTAAGAATGTTTATGAATTTCAGTCAGCACAAACAATCATAGGTTATATCTACAGATGGAAAGATAAAAAACAGAGAACATCACAATACCTTTAAATAGAACATTTTATATTTTTCTCATTCTTTTTAATCATAAAGATGGTTTTTAGTTTGGTCGTCATAGGGCACTTTGGATCTTAGATCTTATATTGAAATTCTATGTTACATTGTAAATAAAATATTTTATCAATACTTCTTTTTGTAACAAGTATATGACATATTGAGCTATTTATATCACCCGGGTCTTTTTCCTTCCCCGAGCGCTTTTCACCCTCCCTGGGCGTTTGTTAACTCCCAAGGCACTTTGGGGCGCTTTTCAATATGATATGGGTATTAAACAAAATTAGCGAACAGAATTGTCAAGAGCTAAATTCAAGAGGCAAAAAGACAAAACAGGTGGATATTCACTGGAAAATTGTAGACCGCAATGATCCTTACTTGCTACAGGCATTTCAAAAGCAATGGTGGGTTAAACCGGTTTTATGATGCGCCAAACCTTCCTTTCAACTGCGGTAGTGTCTGATAGCAGCTCAACAGCATTTTCTATTGACAGGTCGTAAGACAGTGAAATGTTCATTCCAGTACTAAGTAAAATGGGGTTGTGAAAGATCTGATGCGTGATTTGTCAAAATGTCAAATTTCTGGTTTTGATTCCATGGCAACCAAGTGCTCTTCTGTCCATTAAACCCAATTTATAAGATCCTTTCAAAAAAAATGGGCAGGGGTTCCCTTACAAACTACATGTATGTAATATATATTGCTGTGATCAGTATACAGTTATCAACAAAAACTACTATTTTCTCAAAATTTTCAGGGGGTGCGGTTTCCATGGAAACCAATTACTTTCTAGTCACTTACAACCAATTTCAATCCACCTCCCAAAAAGAATTTGTTGGGGGATTCAGCTTGTTTAAAAGGAATATTAAAACAAAAATAAAAATATTTCAATACCATATTTTAATAGATCAGAAAATATTTCCTCATAATTATGACAGGATTTTATTTTAGATCATACTATTAGAATTCTTTTCTGTTCTGAAACAATAATATGATAATAGAATCCAAATGTGAGGATTTTACTATTTTTCACTATTCTAAAAGGTCAAATTCAGGGAATTTAAATATAAGCAACACTTAATACATGTAAATCTAAAGTAGCTACACACAGCTTGATAGAGTCCACTGACACTAACTGATAACAAAAGCAGTCACCATAAATAGTCAATGAATTTTACAATTCACATATTTACCCTATTCTGGATATATAATATGGTAGTGATTGGATAGTGATTTGGTTACCATATAATTCAGATTTGTTTTTGATTCTGTTCTAATTTGATTCAGATTGTCAATGATTTAGTTGTGGTTTCAAATTAATTTTGTCCATGATTTGGTTCTGATTTCATATTGATTGGGTTCAGATTTATTCATAATTTAGTAATGATTTGTAAATGTTTTGATTGTGATTTTGAAGATGATTGGAGATGATTTGATTTTACATTATGTGGTTCTGATTTATTGTGATTTCATTGTGATAAAATGCAAAGGAGATATGAAATGCCTTTCAAATCAAGATCTGAAAATGGCCTAATAACGTGATACATGCTTTTATATCCTTTTTATTTTTTTTATTTATTTTTTTTTTTCGCTTGGGGATACATCAAAGTTTCAATTGAATTGAATGTGCACTTTTTAAACTTGATCGTAGACCGATGTTTTCTGAATTTTTGCAATTTATTTTTGCCCGATCCAATCAACTGCTTTGTTACTCGGCTGTAATATATATTTTCTTTGTTAATAATACAATAAAAAACACGAATAAGTGTATAATTTTTATTCTAAATCCAATTCCAGATTCAATATAATAAACAAAATAGGAAATACAATTGTTATAATACAATAATGATAAACAAAAAGTTCGATTTGTAAAACGAATGATTTGTAAAGTACTAATATTGTTCAGGTATGTACAAGCGCCCTTTTACCATTGCAGTTGATTCCAAAATATTTACAATCTCCAGCAATTATTATTCATCCTTACCAATTCAAAGTATTTTTTCTAATTATGTTGGGAACCTCGACAACATGCACCTTTTCATCCGAAATGTTTTTCTACCCTTAAAGTACATAACAACACCTTCATTACACATGAAAGCTTAAGCCTAAATTGTGGGTTTGAGTTATTGAAGCCATACACATAATCATACTTGAATGACTGGGAGTCCATCATCTCTAAAATATATGCCTCCATTGCACCTGTGACAAGTTCTGGGAAAAATCTCCTAAAATTTTCAATTCCTTTGACTGTGTCTTTTAAATCGTCCATTATCCTTTCTGCTACAATAAGGGATTGTTTAGTACCTTCTTTTAGAATAGTAATTTTGAATTTGGCAATAAATTTTACACTTTTTTGCTTTCTGTACAAATTTCGAATTTCATCAATATCTGAAACACGTACTTTGGAAGTGACCTCCACTGTCTTAGAATCTTCAACCTTTGACTTGACTTCTAAATTTGCTGAAATATAATTTAAAAACATTATTGAAGAGGAAACATGTATACTCTGACTAATAGTTAATTTAACATTCAAAATTATTGACCACTTTAAGTTTGCAAAACACTTTATGTTCGCTTTCTACTGATGTATTTAACCATAAAACAAGAGGCTCTCAACAGCATGTATAGCTCACCTGGAAAATGGCTGATACATATGGTCAAATAAAGTTTTAAGTTGAAAAGGTGTCATTTTCAAACTATGTCAAGAAACTATAAGGTCTAATATTTATCATTTTCCCGACGGCCTGCCATCTTGGATGGATCTGCAGGACACAATTTTAAAACGAAAATTATTGTTCCAAAGTCTATTGCCAACTGGCCAAATGTTTTCAGAAAGGAAGATCTTTGAATGTACTTCAAAGGTGCAGACTTGAATGACATCTGTTTTGAAGGGAACCATTTCAGATAACTTATGATAAAGTTTGCTTCTAATTAGCCCAGTTGTTTACGAGGAAGACGATTTCAGTATGCATTTCCCACAAGGTTCAATGCTAAACTAAGTTTACTGCTGGCAGCCATGTTTGATGACAGATCTGCACCAAAGTGACAACACTTGGTCAGCACCTCACAAGTACCTTTTATGCCATGGTGAATAAAAGGATATGGAGTAAATGCACATGAGACAAAGTCTCTACAAATAAATGGTAAAACACAAGCAAAGGAAAAACGCTTTTATTGTTGTTCTTCATTTTGAAGTCACCATGAGGCCTTCAACAATGAACTTTACTCATACCTCATAGTAAGTCAAGACGGCCCCTAGCACCGGTTTAAGCGGAATTCGTTGCTAATTGTCGAGCAACGCTACATCCATGTCTTCATTGGTCATTGGTGCGGGATTGTCAACAAACATCAATTAAACTGACAAAGTGCTCTTACAATCACTGTCATCCTTTGCCCGACAAAAGCACTAGTGTCTAANTTACAACATATAGACAAACACAGGGCACTCATCAAGTCGAATGTAAGAAAACTTGGCGTTACAAAATAGTGAGATGTGGGCACTTAAAATAGGTGGTCAGGATTACATTTCGAAATTACAAAAATAAATGCCAAAATTTTGAAAGTATGAATAGTATACCTATATGAGAAATTCTCTCACGCACAAGTACACCATAACTGAAAAATATAGAGAGCATGTTTGGTCTAAATCCGTTCCGCGGGTTTCTGAAGTAGATCTTTGTATGCATTTCCCCATAGGGTCCAATGTTAAACTAAGTTTCGCCGCTGGCGGCCATACTAGATGACGGATCTGCATCATAGTTACAACACATGGTCAGCACTTCATAACAATCATTTAGGCCAAGTTTGGTTCAAATCCACTGAGCAGTTCTCTAGATGAAGGCCTTAGTATGTAATTCCCACAGGGTTCCATGTTGGATGACAGATCTGCACCAAAGTAATATCACTTGGACAGCACCTCACAAGTGTTATTCATGCTTTTTTTGTTTAAATCCATTTACCTGTTTTCTAGAAAACGATTTTTGTATTCATTACCCCATAAGGTCCAATGTTAAACTACGTTTAGCTGCTGGCGACCATGTAGGATGATGGATCGGCACAAAAGAAACAACCTGATACTAGTAAGCATCATTCATTGCAGTTTGATTCAAATTTTTTCATTGGTTCTGTAGAAAATTTAATTTAATTTAACATTTTATAGGATAAAATGTTAAACCTAAATTTACTGCTGGTGGCCATGTTGGATGTATGGATCGGCAACAGCCCTTGGCCAGCACCTGACAAGTATCATTCATACCATGTTTGGTTTAAATCCATTCAGTGGTTCTCTAGAAGAAAATTATAGTATGCATTTCTCCATAGGGTCCAATGTTAAACTAAGTTTGGCTACTGGCGGCCATGTTGGATTACGGATTTGCACCAACTAAAAACACTTTGTCAGCACCGCATAAGCATCATCATTTATCCGATTTTATTTGTAAACTTGAGGTACCTAAATTTTTGAAAAGTTTAATTAAAACTAAGGGTATCTCCCTCTTGCAAAGCTCCGTCGTTAGCTGGCTTTGGCTTTTTCAGTATAGATGCTATTGGTCATTTGTTCGTTATAAGCTTATAAACATCTGTTTTTGGGCCAGCACCGAAGTAGTGGCTAGTGGGTTGATGAATACCCTCGGGTACTAACAGTCCACCAGCAGTGGCATCGGCCCAGTGGTAATAAATAACAAAATACCAAAGTTACTGTGAATTTAGTTTCTGCATATATGCATTTCGACAACTTATGGCTCTTCAGTGCAGATCAAATCAAAATATGTGGAAATCCATAAACCGAAATATGCACTAAAGCTGATAGAGAACACCTTTCAAAGAGGATCTAAAAAGGAAGCAAAAATCATCTAGTCCAGAGCTATGAAGGGGGGATTTAATAATGGAGGGATATGGACTAGTTCGCAATGCATAATCAAAGAGAAGATCATTTTAATTTTCATATTGATATGCTAATATTAAATTACCTTCCTGTTGGCGATATAGCCTTAGTACAGGAAGATAACGACAAATGAAGTTAAAGTTAAGATTTGGCAACACTTTAGAACACATTTTCTCAGTGCTTTTAATGCAGATCGGAGGCAAGTGTTATAAAATGCATATGTCTTCTGCAAATTATCACTTGTACAACTAAATGTTATCCAATAATCGTCAAACTACTGCATGAAAGCAAAAATATTATATTGATCATGCAAAAGCACAACAACTGAAAATATAAATATATATGTTTAGACGTATAAATATTAAAGATATACCAACAGACTTTATAATTAATCGACAGAAAGTCAAGTAGTGCACTTCAGTTCCATTACTGTACTTTCTTACCTTTTCCTGCAAGAAAAACTTCTATCGGATAATGATCACTTACTGCGTCAGTCTGAAATAAGAACCGGAACAGGTGATTACAAATTTACGTTACATGTAACTGCTTTTAGTTACTACTGCCAAACAGGAGTCGAACCTGTATTTTATCCAAATCATATTTGTTATTGTGACAGACGCTACATTCTGCCTTCATATTTACAACAAAATATTTTTTTTCATTGTCAGGAAAATGTAGATTTTTGAAGTAAAACATTTCAAGAAGCTTTCACAACCCTGTATAGCTTACTTTGATCCAGAATAATAAACCTCTATTTAATAAACCATTCTATTAGGTCTAAAGTTAAATTATGTTCGCCACTGGCGACTATCTTTGATTCTAATTCAGAAATTTGGTTCTTATTGGACAAAAAGTTTCAGAAAATAACATCTTTGAACGTGCTTCCATTCGCTTAAATGTAAACTTAATATGTTCCCTTTGTTGAGGGGACAATCTAAGGAATATTGTGACTAAGTTTTGTTCTAATTGGAAGAGTTCAGGTGTTCTCCGTCTGTCCTACTTGAAAAAAAAAAATGCATTTTATTTATCAAAGAAAAAAATGAAACGCATAGAAATAAGAAATGCTACTTTATTAAATTATTTTATACACATAAAGAAAAAGTGTCTTTACCTGACTTTCGGTTAAATTGAATTTCTCATCAAAACGAACCACCTTTGCACTGTTTGGCACCACAGCATTCTGCAATTTTTCACCTGCTGCTATGAATCTGTAATAGTTACCAATGAAAATCAAACATTTGTTCCATATTCAACTATTCGTTTTACATCTCTGTTTGCTTATTTATTATTCCGATTTTATACAGGTTTAATTATTGTACGAAACGAATGCTTATTTTCTATTTTAACATCCAGAAAATAACCAACCAGAAGTGCTGAGTGCTGATATTTGTTTTACAGCATTGTATCCATGACTTAAAGTCATAAATTACGTAATGTAAAGTCAATTTAAATGGCCTTGATGCTCAAACAATAAAAGTTTCCAGACATTTCTTTTCGTAATTTTCGAAAGAAATTGGCACTTCAATACCGTCAAAATGAAGGATCGATGTATGTTTACTAATGTAAGGAACACTTTTTCATTTCTTTTCGTTTCCCTTTGCTCAAGACGAAATTCGCATTCGTGAAAGATATCTAAATATTTAACTTAAATGTACGTCATACAAGAACCCTTTATTCTTTCGAAAATAAATATGTGGAATCATACTTAGTTTATCAATAAAGCTGAAACGATGCATATTTATAATAACAAAGCTGAAAACGCTATTTCAAATTTTACTTGCCTATCGTAACTGCATTCTGTATGCTTCGTTGTAGTGTCTACGTCATCTCCTATCAACCATTTAAACCGCATATCCGTGTAAAGAGAGACTTTGTCGTGATCGCCGTCAGGTAAATAAGAACAGTCAGAGTTTAAATCTCCGGCTACTAGAATATCCTGAAAATTCAAAATGAAGAACAACAGAGATATATAGCAAATTAAGATTATAATCAACTTATTTGAAAATGCTAGTGTATCAATGTGTGATGTCTATATCTCAAACCTAATGGTGTAAATAGATACTCGCTAGATTAATAGTCTTCAATGAAACATATCAATATATTCTGCTGAAGTGAGATATCTAGGTAAATCCTGCAATTTGACTGGTTACCTTAATTGACAGGGGATAAGAGACCGTATCCCCGTGGTAGCAAAATCAAAATTTTTAAACGCTTTTAATAGAAAAATTATAGCACTTCTAGCAGAATATAAAAGTTATTCGGGCTTCACAGGGGATACGGGTTCATATTCCCTGTTTGTGTCCTATATACCCTTCGCCTGACGGCTCAGGGAATATAAAACACAAACAGGGAATATGAACCTGTATCCCCTGTGAAGATTCCCGAATAACATATAATATCAAACATATAAAATTCAAATTATATAATGTAAAAAATTTGGGGAGATATTGGAGCACAATTTGTACCCACTTAAATTCTACGTTCTCAACAAATATGTCTACAAAAATATATTTATACGTTTTACATTTATTTCAACGATTGTTGTGATCTAGTTTGGTACGATTTGACACAGTGGTTTCCGAGAAAATGTTCGGATGAGTTGTCACACAGAGTCCATTTTTAAACTATGATCCCCGCTGTCTGCTATCTTGGATTATATGCTTTTCTGAATTACATCAGACTTTTATAACCTGATAACGAGGTCGGTGTATCGTATTACAACTTCTTGAAAAGAACATTACTGAACTAGCTAACTATGTAATTCATTAAATAAGTTGTTGATATGGAACCGTATGTCGCTAAGAATATTTAAATGAAAATTTCAATATTATATTTGACACCATTTCTACCGATTTGGGCTTACTGAGTATATTAACAACACCATATTTCTTCAGTGTAAGGCCCTATCAAGTTAATTTTTAGATTCTCATCCACCTGTAACAAAAAATTTGGGATGGGTGGGAGGGCTTTAGGGACCGAAAAACCATATGGTTAAATGGTCGGTCCCTTATTTTATATTTTCACTAAAATTGATGGGAATTTAAAGAAAATTTCTGAATAATTGAAAATAAAAAAATGAGCTTGTAGAAAATGGGGCGGGTGGGGATGAGAATCTATTATTAAGTTTGATGTGGCCTAATGTTAAATCTTTATGCCTTACCAAACTTATGTAAATAATAATCATTGCTTTTATAATTCAACAATTAGAAAATCTAAGGAATACCTCTCCAATGTAAAATTTTGTCTGATTTTTTCGATAAGGCTACTTCTGTATTAACCCATTATTTTTCCTAAATTGGAATAATATGCATTGACGAATCGAAATTGTCTTCTGCAGAGCTCCCATTCCCTATCAATTTAGTATTTAGTGACTTTGATATGTTCAGAGGAATGTAAAATTAAAAAAAACACTGCTCGTTCAGATAGTTTTTGGTATTTTCGAGTATCTAATTAAATGTCGAAATCTTTCCAGATGTTATTTGATGTAACTTTTCATGTCTTTGCTAAAAAATACAGAACTAGTACCTGTAGTTTCCATTCTTTACTAATCACGTCATAGATCCTTGTTACATTGTCCAATTCTTCAGCAGCTTTGGTAGGTTTTGTATGGAGAGCCAAGACAGCAAAATCTGTAATTTCTGAAATACAAGACTTTTAATTACAAATTAAAGTTATGAATGAAAAGTTAAATATTTATTAGTCTGCAGTATTTTCCATCTCTGGTGCAAAATTTCCTATGACAGCTTTCCTTCATAGATGATGTGTTTTCTCTTGATAAACAAACATTTAAGGAATATTTACACCAGAGCTATTGCAATGATTAAATTAATGAGACTTCTGATACATCTACTTCATGCAGCTTCGGATTTTTTTCTATACAATGGACGAAGATGAACGTTGGAAATCAAAGCCATATGACAAACTTGATGATTTTAACTTCCTAGTTGTGAACTTTACATCTTTAGCAGCAATATAGCTACATTTCAAGTTTATGGAGTGTACATTTCACAGTTGCTTATTTATTGTCGGGTGTGTAGTTAAACAGTGACGTAGAACAAAAACACGTTGGGATTTGTTCAGCCTTTGTTACTCTCATCCCTAGAAATTCTATGGCCGTTACCATAACGTCACTGACAGATTTGACGTATTGGTGTCCCACAGGAACATTTTCATCTAGATTTCACGTCTTCACGGATTTGACATTACCGGTTTTAACAAAACCCTGGATTGTGCTGCGAGCAGAGCAGGACATGCTTACCTTTCCGGAGCATGATGTCACTCTAGGTTTTCATGGGAGTTCAAAATGAGTGCCTTAATTCTGAATCTTGTGCTTTTATTTCCGTGCCTTGTGGCTATCAAATGTGTTTTGTCACTGTTTTACAGTATTCTAGTTTTTGCCATGTACTGAACTTTTATTTTTGTAATACCATATCACTTGTTCCTGCGGTATTCTATTGCCGTTGTTTATTTCTGACAATATCATACACAAAATATACAAAAACACAATATGTCTCCCAAACTTCGTTATCAAACGAAAAACGTATGAAGCCAGATTCATTCAAAGGCTAGTTCAGAAAAAAAAGACAATAAGCTACCCAAGTCCTTTAATTTCAGTTTCCGTTATATAGATGATGTTCTTTCATTGAACATCCTCAATTTAAAGATAACCTTCATCTTATATACTAGTACCCAGATGAACTCGAAAATGAAGACACCACTGATACACCATCATCAGCATCATACCTGGACCTATACCTCTACATTGAAATCTGGAAGTCTGCAAACAAAAATTTACGACAAGCGTGATGATTTCGACTTTCCAATAGTGAACTTCCCGTTTTTGAGCAGTAATATTCCCACATGGCCGGAACATTTCACAATTCATTCGCTATTGCCAAGCCTGTAGTTTGTACAGCCATTTTGTCAACAGAGCGAAATTACTGTCTCAAAAACTTATATATCATGATTATGTTCAGTGTCAGTTGCAATTGTCACTACAGAAGTTTTACGGTCGTCACCACGATTTGACAGATCGTTACAATGTTTTTGTTTCACAGATGGGAATAGATATCTTTTGGTAGATCCAGAGTTTATTACCGGACTGACTAACACCGACTGTAACAAAACCGGACTTTTCACACTGGCAGTGTGACGGATGCCACGCGTGGAGCAGATCATGCTTACCCTTCCGGAGCACCTGATGATACCTCAGTTTTTGTACAGGTTCACACTGCTAGTGTGATTAAGCAATGTGATTAAGGATTTCGCGGGAAACTGAACTCTTCTGAATATTTGAATATATTTCATAGGTTTAACATAAGCAATCAGTCTGAAATCCGTTGGTTTTTAAACAATAGAAAATGAACTCTCGTTTAGAAAAGAAAAAAATGTCGATTTCAACGCGTAACTCGTTGTCATGGCCTGATAAAAGTTACTTATAACATGAAAATTTATACTATGTTATGTTCATGTGAAGTATCTTGATATTGACAAATGATATTTTTAAAAATTCTTGATATTTCTCGCATATTTTTAACTGAAAAATGAGATTTACCGGAATATACATGGTTCCAAAAAGTTTTGGATCTAGGCATTTCTTTATAACGAAAAATTCCAGGAAAATATATACTTTGCAATGAAATATTTATCTATTCATTTGCAAATTTTGGACTGGGTACACGCAGTGGTTTTGACGAAATAAAGTACACAAAACGACCGTTTCTTCCTCGCAACCATCAAAGTTCCATAAACAATATCGATTTTTACTCACTAAGCACGTGGGATCTTTGAATGGGTTTTAACTGAAAGCACGCCCTTTTCCTTGATTGAACCAATGAAATCTTGTGTTGATGATTATCCTTTGAGATCATGGGTATAAAAGGAAAATGGCGCTATTTCGAAACGGTATGATTTTGCCTAGTTACATAGAATTAGATTTGGATCTCAGTCCCCGAGGGTATTCACCAGCCCAGTAGTCAGTACTTCGGTGCTGACCCGAAAGCCGATTATTTTTTTAAACTTGCAATATCTAAATTTTCGTAAATTTTGTTGAAAACTATAAGGAATATCGCCCTCTTGCAAAGATCTGTCCTTGGCTGGTTTTGGCTTTACTTTTAGATCATATTGGTTTTTTGTACTCTTTCAGTTTTTAAATATTTTTAGTTTATGGTCTTCCAAACGTTTAGATTTTATCTGCACTGAAGAGACATAAGTTGTCGAAATGCGCATATGCAGAAAGTAAATTCTCAGTAACTTCGGTATTTAGTTATTTCTTATGCAAGAATCGTTACTAAATTGACCTATAAATAAAGTATGTTAAAAAATCTATCTGTTCATATAATCTTGTTTGGGTACATGCATTTTAATGCCCTATAGCAATTGATTTTGACCAGCGTGTCCATTGAATATTTTCATCACGACAGTAAATTATGTAAGGAATTCGCATATTACCTCATCTTGGGAGCAAGTTTAATCACTTTTTAACTACAAAGTAAAGGTCTGGGAATTGAATGACGTTTTCACTTAATATTGTATTTGTTTATTTCTTTTGAAATATTGACATTTTGTTGATTGTGTAGTTTCGTTGCCATGCTGTTGATTTGTTCCGAAAAAGTTATGAGACACAGAAGAGTTTTTCTAGAGGGGAGATTTTATACCACTAGATTTCCCGCTGTAATGTTAATACATGAGAGAATGTCAAAAATAAATATGGTTCAACGATATTTTGTCAGAATGCTCTTACAAGTTTATAAAACGCATTTATCAAACAAAATTTTGGGGATCGTATGCAAAAAAATTATAAAACCACAGAAGTCTGAAAATCTGACAGAAATGCCAAACACGTGACCAGCGAACATTGTTAAGAGGCAGAAGATGCGCATTTTCCGATTTACAAATTCACAGATATATTAAATTCAAATATTCCGTCATATATATATATATACAGAGGACGACGACGATTTACCTATTGATATAAAAGCTAATTATAACGTTACTCACCCGTAGATAATGATTCAAATCGAACAATAAATGGTGGACGTTCAAACAAATCTAATACTTCTGGAACCTGGAAATCGGCGGTAGGTTTTAAAAGAGTTTCTCTTGAATGAAAAAATACACATTTGTTTCATTAATTAATTAATGTTTTACGTCTTAAAATATTCCGACGCGGAAATAACAAAATAACAAGGGTGGTAGAACATTAACATTTGATTCTATGCTGTTCAAACTCCAAGGAGGCCAAATTCATCAGGGGTTGTAATTTTTTACCCTACAATGCAACATTCATTTCTCCAGTAAAACATTGAACAATTTAACACTGTTTCCCTATAATTATCCAGTTGTTCGAATTAAGTCAAACATTTACATGTAAGAACACGATGATCTAAATATTGTACAAATGTAATCATTTGAATTCATTTTTATCGTTTGTATGTTATGTATTGTATGCTTAAGTTGCTAATTAGAATTGTTTTTGCATTAATAGAGATATTAATAAAAGAGTGAAGACAACATCAGGATGCACAATACCTGTAGAGGAAGCCATATTGTTCCTTAGAATCAGTTCTCCCAAGACGCTCACTTACTACAGATTTAAAGATACCGCGAGGGTCCTTTTTCCTGAAATAAAAACAAATTTGAAGAGATAGAATAAAAAGATAACAGGAAACACCTACAATGACCGAAAACCATAGTCACATGCCACAATGTACCAAGGAACTGCACAAAAAAAAACACAATCATATACATATCATGTATAGCATATATACATATCATGAAAGGCAATATGGGACTTTTGAGTATATTGGCTTCATTTATTGCAAGAAAAGTTAGAAATAATCTACCGCTCTTTAAATATATGCACTAAGTACAGGATCGAAAATATTTAAATTTATTAATTTCTTCGGTCCATGCACTGTTTTGGTTCTTCATCATTTTACACTCTAGTTCCTATTTCCAAAGCCTCGTACCAGTCAACAATAATAGGAACTATCACATAAATCATACAATAGTTTAATGTAGTCTGTGCTTTATATAATATATGTTTGTAATAAAAGGTGACTTAGAATTTCAATGCTAATGGTCAATTTTTATTGTAAACACAATAAATAATTAAGTTTAAACTTGATTAAAACGTGATAAAGTAGGACCCAAGGCGTGTTACCACGCAATGTTACTGCACTGGTTAACTATTGTGAAACTCATGTCAAAATAACCATAGCAGAGGAAAGTCTATCGATTGGTGAAAAATTCGAACAAAGTTCGTTTCTGCACATGCTCAGTGACCTTAACGGACTTCATTTACCAAATTGTTTAATCAGTCTAAAAATGTCTATAGAAAGGTGTCTGACGACTCCGAAACTACGCTATTCTTAGAAAATGTCAGATATCATAATAGTTGCTTTAGAATGGTGAAAATCAGATAAATGATATCAAACCTGCATTCGAAGTATTTTTTTAACGTTAAAGTCTCGAGTCCACTAACTTGACTTACTGTAAAACTTCCGAATTTAGTTTTGCTTCTAAAAGCTTAAAAGCTTCTCCTGAGCTGTCACGTATCTCTTGAACAAGGATCAGGTCAAAATCTAGGAAGATCTGAAAAAAAAAATCCATCCAATTAATATAATGCTGTAAGAATGAATACAAATTATCATCGGTGGCAGTTTTCTGCTTGGCAAAATGAAAGCTAGACAATCTTATAACTGCCCATTGGAAACAAAATAACTATTGCACCTGTTCAAAATCCTTCAATAAAACAGGTTTTATCGTATCTAAGATAGGCAAACTTTGACTTTTTTATTCTACATTTAAACCTTTTGACTTTATCCTGGATTGAACCACTGACAGGGTGACGGGTGCTGTATACAGAGCAGGACACGCTGACCCTCCCGGACCATCTGATGTCACTCTGTATTTTTTTATGCGCGACGACAAGTCGGGGGCATATTGTTTTACCCCTGTCCGTCCGTCCGTAATGCCGTCCGTCCCATCTTTGATAAGCTGTTATTCCGGATAACTCCTCCCACAATATTAAGGCTACATTTATTTTACTTTGCACAGTGATTAGGTATGGATTGAAGATGTGCATATTGTCATGGTTTATATTTTGGCCAAAAAATTTTGATTTTGAGGGGTAGTTGAACTTGGCCATTTTATTGAAAATTTCATTTTAATGGGTATTCTGGGCCTGCTATTCCGGATAACTCCTCCCACAATATGCAAGCCACATTTATTTTACTTTGTACAGTGATTAGGCATGGATTGAAGATGTGCATATTGTCATGGTTTAGATTTTGGCCAAAAATTGTGATTTTGAGGGGTAGTTGAACTTGGCCATTTAATAGAAATGTGTTTTCTGGACCTGTTGTTTCTGATAACTCCTCCCACAATATTAATGTTACATTTATTTTACTTTCCACAGTGATTAGGCATGGATAAAAGATGTGCATATTGTCATATTAAATATTTTGGCCAAAATTCGTGATTTTGAGGGGTAGTTGAACTTTGCCATTCTATCAAAATGTGTGTTCTGGAACTGCTATTTCGGACAATACCTCCCATAGTATTAAAATCATAGCTAAATCAAGTGCTTAGAAATTGGATGTCAAATGTTCTATATGCAACTGCGGGGGCATCATATGTGTCTTACAGACACAAACAGAGTAGCTGAATTTTATCCAAAACTGGAAAATAAACACAAGAAAAACTTGGATGATGGCAGCGGGCCATACTGTTAGTGCTGTATTTTGTGTTGTATATGTAGTGTTTGTGTGTTTTGTGGGCATGTAGTGTCTTTCGTCTTCTGGTGTTCTTGCTTTTGCCTTGTCACTGGACTTTGATTTATGTATTCTTGTGCTTTGTTCCTACGGTATTCTACTGCCGTTGTTTAGTCATGCAAATTATTCTTTTTTGTTTTATCAGTATGACATTGGACGTCTCATCCGTGCTTCAACGCAGTTATATCATGGAAAACACACAAAATGAACCAAAATTTTACAAACATTAAAATAAAACGCTTTCATAAGTGATGTACTCCTTATATAAATAACAAAATACCGACGTTACTGTTAATTTTATTTTCTGCATATGCGCATTTCGACAACTTATGTCTCATCAGAACAGATTAAACCAAAATATTTGGAAGTCCATTAACCGAAAAACGTGTAAAAGCTGATAGTGAACAAATAACCAAAAGGATCTGAATAGAAAAGCCAAAATTCAGCTGTGCATGAGGGAGATACTCTTTAGTATACAAAATTTTGTGAAAAGATATTGCACGTTTCAATAAGTCGGTTTTCGGACTGACTACTTGGCCAGTTGGTGAATACTCTCGGGGACTAACAGTCCACCAGCAGAGGCATCGACCCAGAGGTAATAAATAACAAAATATATACAATCTAGGAAAAACAACGAAAGATAAATTTTGTTTTGCTTTAGAAACAACATGTAGTGAGTTTTCTCAAGTTTCACAAGTTTATTGATAACTTTTTTTAATACTTTAATAAAGAAAATGCACATTTTACGCCCAATTAAGGGCCAAAGGCATTGACAATATACATTTTTAAACAAACATATGTTGAGAAATATAGCAAATGAAATTAAATGCCCCCTGTCGTCAGTGCTGGCAACTGTTTTAAAAGGGAACCAAGCAATTTCACTTGTTTATTAGTTACTGGATTTGGGACAATATTAAGTGTTTTGTTTTTCTCTAGGTTTTTGTCCAGATACAAAGTGTAACATGAGGTCAAACAATATGAACATACATAAACATGGCAAAATGTAAATGCGGCATAAACAGTAATTATTACATAATATAACACATCACAGTAATCCAGTACATGAGATAACAAAATAAATACATAAAAAAGATAACGACAGATTTAAACAATATTTGCTAATTTTCGTATAAACAGAGACAATCTTTTGTATACTTCAACGTTGCATATTGATTGGAGACCAAACACTTAACTGTGGTTAGGGTTTTTAATGTAAAACTCTGGTATGCATTTTTTGCGAAGAGAAACAATATTATCATTTTTACAAATAAACAAGTAATGATATTCATCACCGATACAGTTGTTACAATAATTACAAAATCGTTCATGCTTTGGAATATTGTTCCATCTTCCTGTTTCTATGGGTATGTTTAAATATGTTTATTAATGCTATTTTTACCCTTGCGGGTTGACAGCATACATACACAAAACACAAACAATTATAAACAATGAAACATATATACATTTGGAACAATAAAAATTATGCATCTATTTTGAGTCCACTCTCCTCAGTGCTAGTGACTTTTGAATGAAAGGGGCAGCAAGGTGCATAAGACAATCAGACGACAAAATATTGTCCAAAAATCTCCTTGTATTTTTTTCCATCAATTGTAGATTCATATTTTTTATTTTAAGTAAGAAGATCGTAATTTTGTTTGAGACTGATCGCGATCTTTCTTTCAGGGAAAGAACGGTAGTAGAATATCGAAGGAACAAAGCTCACAATTACATAAATCAAAGCATAGAGACAGGGCAAAAGCAAGAACACCAGAAGACGGAAGACCAAGGACACAACACACCGACAAAACACGTAAACAGCACATGGTGTAAATTTCAACTTTCTCCGTCATTTGAAATAATGAAATGGGTTGAAATCTCAGTTTCAATGTTGAACAAGCTACGATGTGGGTGTAACATGGTCACAAGTAACTGTAATATAATCTTAATATTTGGTCTGCCTTAAACCACATGAATTCTTAAGTAAACAGAAGCATTACGTCAGAAAAGTTGTAAGAACTATGCAGGAGGAGATGAAATTAATAAATATAATGTTAGTTAAGAAATAATTTAACCATGGGCTGGGCCTATATTCGAATTTAACCCAGAGCGTTAGCGAGGGTTTTTTTACGAATATAAAGGCCGCAAGCCCATGGTTAAATGACAATAACCACATACCTGCCTTGAATTATTTCGATTCTAATATGACTGAAAATGGAATTTTTCCATTCTGAAGCGACATAAGAGAAGGCGGATTTCCCGTCTCCAATTGTGCCTGTGTCTATATGACGTCACAATACACAATCTGATGTTTTCAAAGAGATGCAAGTTCAAAATTCAAATCGAAAGCAAAACAATTAAGAAATAATTCATGGCAGGTATATGGTTATTGGAAATTTAACCATGGGCTGGGCCTTTATATTCGAATTTAACCCTGAGCGTCGATTCAAATATGACAGAAAATGGCATTTTCCATTCTGAAGCGACCTAAGAGAAGACGGATTTTTCGCCTCTATTGCTGTCTGTGTCTATGACGTCACAATACAAAATTTGACGTTTGAAAGTTCAAAATTGAAAGCAAAACAATACACATTTACATGTCTGAATTGCTTGATTTGGTTAAAATCTGTTCTTAACCTTTATTTGCTTCATAAACTAAGACAAAAAAATTTAAAAATTGTTATTTTTCATCAAGTTTACTCATATTCCGATAACATTTGCGCATGTGCGAAATATATGGTTATCGAGTATTATACTGGTTGACGATTAACCGAAGAGCCATGTTAGAATACACATTTACGTATCTGAATGACATGATTTAGTTTAAATCTGTTCTTTGCCTTTATTTCGTTCATACTGAACTAAGACGAACAAAATTAAAAACATTGTTGTTTTTCATCCAGTTTACTCATATCCCGATACAATTTGCGCATGTGCGAAATATATGGTACTGGTTGACGATGTTAGAATAATTGTATTTGCTTGGCCCCTATGGGCGTAAATTTGCAAATGAAAAAATAAAAACAAAAAATATAATTATATATTTGAAAGATAATAAACACCTCTAGTGCGGTTCTATACTCACTTTTATTAATGTTGAAACAACGTCAGGTTTTTCCATTTTTGTAACTCCAAATACTCTCACATTGAAAGCACATATTCGTAGAGGTGGTTTTGCCACAGCTGGTACTGATGAAACAGGCCGTACTATAGTGCCTGCTCTAATCTCACATACTATAGTAAAAATCAAAGGTATAAGTGACAAAGTCAACTTCATCGTTCTCATGACGGGTCAAAAGTGTATCAACTCTAGTAAGCGTGACATTCAAGTGTATCCTTAATTAAATTAAATCCATTGAAAGCGAACCATGTGTAAATAAATTGCGTCAATATGTATTAAAATGTTTGCCGACATTTTGGTTTTGTAAACATAAACATTCCTCTCTTTAATTCTGTTTTATTCACGGACAATGAATTTAAATTGTCGAGAAATTTAATGACATTTTTTCCCTGTTATTTTATTTACAAATCTACTAAAATCAAAATAAAACTCGAATTTCCTAGTGCAAAATTTTGTTCCCTAACCATGCATAACTTTTTTCCAAAAACAGCTGGTATATTGTTGGAAAATGCAACAAAGCACCCTTAAATAAATGAATTAAAAGGAATTTTATGCAAAATATATTAAACCTATTGTGAAAGTGCGAAAGGGAAAAGCGGTTGACTTGCATTCTCGGTAGAGTTAACTTCCATTCTAATTTTTTGTCATCTGATATATCTGGATTTTTCTCAATTAAAACTATATTATTTATATCATTCAAGATATAATTGTTGCATCCTATTTTCTTAATAATTCTTTTAAACATACGTTCTGTACCTTATCTTTTCTTTTCAAAAAAACATGATAAAATCAACAAATTGAATGTTTTTGGGTCAGTTATTCAAAACGCCATTTCAAGAGCAACACACGATTAAGGGTCGATAGATTTACCCCAAAACACCCCAAAACACACAAATATACATTTTCAAAATAAAAAATATCACTTTCTTACATTTTTTATTGTTTTTGAGCAGTATTTGTTGTTGTAAACCCGTTATTTGAGATAAAATAATTAAAAACCAGTGTTTCGTAAAAAATTAATGGAATGTTAGTTGAAATAAGATTTATTGTCTTCTTGTCAGAAAATCATGAGAAAAGATATCATTGAATACCACCTAACGAACAACAACTTTTTTTCCAATTACCCCCAAAAGGGTGCAAATCCAAAAATCTCGTAAAGAGACGGTTGGATAAATATAACAGCGGAAATTACACAATGTTCTATAAAGGAATACTACATGTCCACAAACAAAACTTCTAAATGTAAAAATGAAGTGTATGTATTACCTTTAAAGTTTGTGTGAAAATGTAAAAATATTTTTTTATTCCACTGCCTATATAATTTAATTTCAGTTACATTTTGTATATTAGTAATTTATTTTTTATCAGGACCTAATAATTTATACAGTTTTCATTGCTAGTTAGTGCTATCGGTTTATACTGTAACTTACTTCCAAATGTAGTGTCTGTCTTTTTCTCTGTATACTCATACGGTCTAAATATACGCATATGGTCCAGCTCGTAGCAGACCGTACGCGTATACTCATACGGTCCGACCGTACGCGTATGGTCCGACCATACGCATACGATCGGACCATATGAGTATACGCATACGGCCCGGACCGTACGCGTATGATCCAAATACGCGTATGGTCTGGAACAGATGCATGACTTCCAGGTAAGTATGTCCCAGTCCTTTTTTGTCTTGTTTTAGAGAACATAACCTCACATTTTTTCAAGTGTAAAAATTTCGAATATTTTGCTTTACACAAAACTTATATTTTACGCTGTTTCAGTGTGGAGTCTGATTCTTCAGTCGTGGTTTATTTGTGCTGACGCTTTCTCACACCAATACATTATTTAAATCCACTTTATCTTTCTTATTTCAAAATAAATGTAAACGTAGAATATCCACTGGATAGGATGATAATTTAGTTTATTTTTTTTAGATTTAAAACGTTCGAAAGTATTAGGGTTAAAGCTCATTATGCAGTACTCAAGACAGTTAAAATACATATCACTGAGCAAATATTACAGTTATATAATTACTACCTCGATTTCTTTAAATAAAAACTGAAATATATATTAAAATATATTTAAATTTATCCAGCCTTCGTCATTTTATTTTGTATTCTGGCAGTTTTGGGTGTTTTGGGGTAATTATATGGACCGCACGATTAACAGTTTAAAATCTTATGTATTTTAGATTTGAAAACATTTCGTGCAGTCATTTGCACAAATCAAATCCAACGGATAAAAGATATATACTAAAATAAATTAAGGTGGTCAAGAACTTCATCGTTATAGTTAACTAGTATACTCAGAACACCTGACTTTTGAGGATGCATGTAGGACAACAAGCCAATTGAATCGAACTTGTGCACAATATTCCTTGGTCTTTAATTTTCTTTTAAATGTCGGACAAGTCTGCATCTCCTCCTAGATTGCCAACAGTTGGGAACTTAGTTTAACATTTAACCTTATGGATAAACATCATCTTAACAGTTTTTTCTTTGAAACTATTAGACCAATTGGAACTAAACATGTTGCCTTAGTTGCCCCCTTCAAAAGGATAACCAGTAGGTCTTCACCATATCCAAAATTGTTGCCATCAGGAAAAATAGTTAAAATTTAAAGCAAATAACATCAAGGTCTGACTATTCACATACAAAAATGTACTTGAAAAGAAGGCTCTCTGTTATTAGGTTATTTGGACTGTCTCATGGTGTCAGTCAGTTATGACCGAGGTGAGCTATACAGGTTCAGTCTCTTAGCCGATACTTTTTATATTGGACAGACTTGGGTATCTTGCCAAAGTTATTTTTCTGTTATAGTCTTCAAGTTGGATGCGTGGTGGATCAGGCAACGGTTCGTGAAGGACTTTCTATCGAGGAAAACATTGAAGGTCAATGATTATTTCATTATATTCTATTTATAAGGATAAATTTCTAAAATTTCAATACCTATCAATCCATGCTAAATTCATGGTTGGAAAATGCATAGTTTTCTCAAAAACGTTGAAGGCAGACTCCTCACCCACATTTTCTACGTGAAGACATGGTCACAAAAGGTGTTATTTTGTTTATTTTATTTACAAAATAGACTTAATTTTGCAAGATATTGACAAACTTTGATATTGTAATAACCAATGAACTTATTTATGCAAAAAATAATTTTATATACAATATATCAACATTCAAAACATAAAAAGTAATATTTTCTGTCCGTAACGGATCAGGCAACGAACAATTGAGCTCGTGAAGGATGCTCGTGAAGGACTTAACCTTAAAGAGACTTGATTGATTTATTAGGTAGAGTCTAACTCCAGTGAGCAATATTTCAGCTATATCATAACGAATGCAATTAATCAATTGAAAAAAATTAGTAAAAGAAGAAAGAACAAAGGTGGAAGGGATAACCGGGGCAATGAGTTTTGATTGCCACTGGAAAGGGGGTGAAATGGATAGGGGCAGGAAATTTAGCCAAAGTGACTCCGCTCTCTTTAGAAAAAATATAGAAGAAGTCTTTATACTGCATCATGCATGGGGCGTGGCGTGTCTTCGTTAAGTTTAGCTAAAATGGTTCGCGGTCAGGCTTCCCGTATTATGACCTGACTTATTCGCATATACAGGGCATTCCCCTATCCACCTACTCACCGTAGGTATCGTTGTCCTGCGACAACATGATTTCTACTGCAATTTGGTCCTGATTTCTACTGCTGAGTCCTTGATTTCCTACGATTTGTTTGTGTTGAAATAGTATATTGCGCGATATGAAGATCTTTCAAAGTATTATAAGGTGAATTGTGATAGAACTAATTATTAAATAATGGTACAATAATCAGTTATTGGAATAAAATGTGTATTTTTCAAAGTTTATGTAGTCCTGGCTTTCAACTGCATGCGTATGTCCCTATATGTTATGATTTCTAACGCACGATTTCTATCGTTATATCAATATAAAGAAACAAAGATAAATTGCCATTTCTGATGCAAAAATGCGGTTTATATGTATGTTTTGATAACATTGCATGCAATATACCTCAAAACTAATGTTTTACTTTCCAATATAATGCTTTTTTGAATCATTTTTTTTTTCAACTTTCAAATTATACAAACTACGAACCAATTTGTGTCAGTTGCCCAGTCCATTTAATATCTTTCACTGTGTGTCTGTCACATGTAATTAGCCCTAAACAATACATGTGCAAGGTTATTATCTCAATCTATTTCAAAAAGCAATAACTTGACATTCATATTGCAAGCCAGAATTATATTCAAGCCGAAAAGTAGATATCTTATATCCTTTATAAGTTATCTTATAAACATATCTTAGCACTTACGCACAGGCTTATATTCTTAACTATGTTCTCTGTCGACCATCTATATCTATGGGCAATGGAAACAAATTATCTCAATTGTATATTAGGTATTTCTATACCTTTGTGACAAATTTTACTCCAAAAACACCCATTAATCAAAGTGGATAAATTTAGATAAATTCACAAAAAGGTCAAAAGATGGACTGCTCCTGTCTTCTTGACTGGGATAAGGCACGGACTATTTGATTTTTTTTTTTGGGGGGGGGGCTGGTATTTTAAAAAAAAAAAAATTCTGGCCCTGACTTTTGCCAAAAAAAAATCTCTGGCCAGCATCGGGGTTGAAAAAAAAATAATCTGGCCCTGATCCTGTCCATTAGAAAAAAAAAGTCCGGCTCAACAAAATTTTCTGAAAATGATCGTACAAAAATGTAGCTTTTCTTTTATAAATCAAGAATATTTTGCGAAAGAAACGGACGGACGGACACACATACCCGAACATTGTATGACGATCAGACCCTACTCTTGTTGGCTCGGTATGCAAATCTCCTCTGATTTTTTTAAAAATATTTCCTAGACCGTGAAATGCAGATATCTGAATTTCATATTTTACTAAATTTTGTAGGCATTTGCCATTTCGATTTCTTTATTTCTGTAACGGAGAACGAGTACGAAAAACCAGAGACATATAATTACATGTAATTATATGTCTCTGGAAAACATAGTGTTACATAATGTTGATTAAATTATTATAGTTTTTAATTCAGCGTCTTAACTTTATTATATTTTTAATTTAAATTACTTTTTTTCGAAAAACGTGACTGGGAGAATAATATGCTTGTATGAAAAAAGGATCAAGTAGATTATAATTATTTTCAAAAGAGTTGTGCTAAATAAATTGCAGACTTCCCACGTCTGATTCTCTTTCGTCTTTGATTAAATGACGGCAAGTTTTAGATGACGTCGTTTTAGTATTTCTAACGCAAGAAACACCAAAATGACGTTACCGAAATTATCACCAACATCGTACGCTCGGTCTGTGGTATCAGGCATAATTTAGAACACTAAAGAATTAAATAACATAGTTCCAACTTTGGTAAATTTTCTGAAACTCTCCAAGATAAGCTATTTTCAGAAATTCTTCGTAGCAACAATGGCTAGCTANCCCCCCCCCCCCCCACACACACACACACACACACACACACATACACCTTTCCATTGCGGTAGTGTCCGGTAGCAACTCAACAGCAATTGCCATTTAAAGGTCGTAGACAGTTAAAAGAAATGATCATCCCAGTATTGAGTAAAGAAAGAATTTTGAATCAGAGTTTGGACCGAAACATCATATTTCACAAGGGACTGATATCTATTAAATTTTTAATGATCGTATGAGGCGGATTTATTTTTTTAAAGCCTAGATTAATAAGGTGATCATGGAGATAACTGTGTCTAATGAGAATGTCTCTATAATTTGTGCTAGCTCTCGCGTAATTGTAGTGATTTTATGCTGTACATTTGATTCCATGTTGTAAATATAACATGTATAATAATCGAACTTTATTAGATATTTTCCTTCTCGTCTTGTATCATTTACAGCGGAATTAATACATGAGATGATTTTATATGCGAACAACATTTTGGGCAACCCATACTATTATATCTTATTTTTTTTAAATCATCGGAGAACTTCAGGATCAGCAGATCAAATATCAAATTGTCATTGGCTCGGTCAAGTCGATCCTTCACGAACCAAAATTTACGTTGCTTGATCCTTCACGTGCAAGAAAAGAGCTTTTTGGTCCAAATGATCCAAGCAAAACTATATAATAGAGATATGACATCATCCGAAAGCTTCTTCTGACAAAATGTGTTCATATATGTGGGAATATCATAACAAATAATGAGAAAAGGATAACTATCGAATCAAAATAGAACCAAATGTATGGAGGGGGATTTCCGCCACCAGAGAAATTCTATGCTGTAAATTTCTATCTTCTCTTTTTATTGTTTTCACTTTCCTTATCCATAATTCTGCATTTTCTATATTTTATATTACAGATTCTAGGATATTAATTTATCATATTTTATATTCTTTCTTTAAATGTTCCTATTTCATCACGACTTCTGCAGTTTTTGTATTTAATATTATTGTTTCTAAAACTCAAATTGTTATATTTTATGTTCTTTCTTTAAATGTTCCCATTTCTATGCTTTGTTCGTTAAGTTCTAAATTCTTCTTTCACGACATTATATCTACCGTGTTAATTTCGAAAAATTTCATGTTTTATAATTTGAAAGAGAAATGTTCAAAGTAAGTATTCATTGTGCATCATTCTTTAACTTTTATATTTTATCTTTTAACTTTTGTCTTTGTATTTTTGTTTTTATGTGCTTAAAATAAACGTGGCGGAAAAAACGCGTATGATTGAATTATGACAA